>APFE031593873.1:0-21237 GCA_000404065.3 Pinus taeda
CAATGGCTTTGCTCTCGTAAACAAATTATCACTTGGGCAATTTTTACGGAAGAATTGACAGCACATTATGAGGATACAAAAAGCAACACTTTTTTTAGCCAATTGATATGTCTCAAACAAAAGCGTTCAATAATGGAGCACATTGAGGAGTTCCAAAAATTGAAGGGTAAAAAATATACCAGAGGAGCATAGGATTGATGTGTTCAAAGGGACTTTAAAGGATAATATCCAACATGATGTTCGCCTTTAGGAACTTGACTCATTAGATAAGGCATTCAGGTTAGCCAGAAAAATAGAAAGCAAAATTATGGCAACCAGGAAGCATACCACTCACAACTATAAAGGTGGAAGTGTTGTTGCCCCTAGTCTTCCACAACCTATAAGGATGACACCACAACAACTGGAAGAAAAGATAGCAAAAGGGCTTTGTTACAGTTGCGATAGCAAATACACTAAAGGTCATAAGTGTGCTGAGAAGAAATTATTCTACATAGATTGTAAAGAGGAAGAAGAAAAAGAGCAAGAAAGGTCAAAAGAAGAGGATATACTCCAGGAACAAAGCCTAGATAAAGAAGAATGAATCCAACCATATCTTGTAATGCATTGGCGGGAATTACCACTCTCAAACCCAAATCAAGATAGAAGGATAAATCAAGAAGAAAAAGGTAATAGTGTTGATTGATTTAGGAAGTACCCACAATTTTATTCATTGCAAGGTAGCAAAAGAATTGAATTGCTTCTTATATCCAACACCAGAGTGTCAAGTAATGGTTGCAAATAGAGGAACAATAAATTGCTCCGGAAAGTGCCATAACATCAAGCTATCCATGGGAGAATATGTATTGACTAGCCCAATGCTTTCCATTGCAATGGGAGGTGCTGATGTTGTACTAGGAGTCCAATGGCTACAATCCCTGGGTACAATAGCTTTTAATTTTCGAGAACTTTTCATGAAATTTTTGTGGAAGGAAAGGAAGTGGAATTAAGGGGTATTGTAGGGAAACCGGGAAAGATAATCAGCTCTAACGGTATGACAAAGCTTCTAAAAAAGGAACAAAGAGGTGTAAGTGCACAATTATGTTCGCTAGATGTTCCCATATTGGAATCATCTATTTCTCCATATCTCCAAAATGTCTTGGACAATCATTCCAAGGTATTTGAGACTCCCAAAGGTCTCCCACCTATTCGTGATCATGATCATGCTATTCATCTGATTCTAGGAAGTGTTCCTCCAAACATCAGGCCGTACAGATATCCCTATGCCAAAAGAGTGAAATTGAACGTATGGTTGCAGAAATGCTAGAGGCTGGTATAATTCAACCGAGTCAAAGTTCTTTCTCTGCTCCAGTAGTATTGGTGCACAAGAAGGATGGATCATGGCGCATGTGTCCGGGTTATAGGGAGCTCAACAAGCTCTCACTATTAAAGATAAGTTTCCCATTCCTGTCATTGATGAATTACTAGATGAATTGCATGGATCAATTACTTCACCAAATTGGATCTTCGTTCAGGATATCATCAAATCAGAATGAAGACTAAAGACATTCTGAAAACAACATTTAAAACTCATGAGGGTCATTATGAATTTTTGGTCATGCCTTTTGACCTTACCAATGCACCTTCAACATTTCAAGGGTTGATGAATTCAACTTTCAAACCACAGTTTGAAAATTGAGGTAACCTTCTTGTTCATGGAAAATTATTACCTTGCTTAATATCAATGATGATTATCCTTTCATCATTTTTCCCAGATCTTGTAATTGAGATCTTATTAAGAGTACTTCTACTATTTCATCTATTTCTTTTTTGTCTCCTTTCTTGCTACATAGAGATGAGAGGAATTTTAAGAGTCCCTTCTCATAAATTCAAAGGAGACTTGTTAGTTGATTTCTCTTCTTTTTATAAGGATTTTATCAATCGTTGTTGTTCTCTGCAAGGACTTTAGATAACTCATCTATCCTAAATATCTCCTTGCAATTATGAAGTTAATGAACCAAACTTGATTGTAAAATGAAAAGATACTTACTTGAGATGTGAAGATATAATATTCACCTTGATTATGTTGGCTGCTGATGAGGCAATGCATTGATGCTTCCTCTGACTGAGATCCTTGATAGGGAGATTGCCTTCCAACAAATTGCTGATACATATTGAATTGAAGTTGCTTACCATGAGGCATAGTGATCCATTATTTTGTACAACTTCTGTTCTGAGTATTGTTCATATGCACTCCTATATATGCCTTTGAATCAAGTTCCCTGAGATCTGAAGACTTGTTGACATCTGAAACCCTTGTTGTTGTAGACTTATCCTCTGATCTAGGGTTTGATCATGATTAGGGCTTGATTCTACAATTTTAGATCTTGCCATCTGTGAACTTGCTAGAATCTTGATTCTTGTATGTCTCTTTTCTTCCCTTTCATTGCCTACTGAACCTTCCATCTGATACCAAGTTGAAGAATCTTGGGAAAACATAATTAGGATGATTCTTCATTACATGATAACAGTTTGTGAAGTGTTTATACAATTTATCTTAGCTTGATGTTTACTTCATTATTAACATGCATATGTTAGCTTCATCAAACTTCTATCAAAAACAAAAAGAGATAAGAACGCAAATGTTTGGCTTTCTGCCAGGGCCAAAACCTCTCCCTCTTGGAGAGGAAAACCCATGCAAAATACTTGTTATAGAGATTCCATTGACAAATACCAAGACCATGACCCTTGACATAGTTAGCCTCTCCAAGACCAAGAC
Organism: Pinus taeda; assembly: GCA_000404065.3. Lineage (NCBI taxonomy): Eukaryota > Viridiplantae > Streptophyta > Pinopsida > Pinales > Pinaceae > Pinus > Pinus taeda. The sequence continues at coordinate 2,756 of APFE031593873.1, forward strand.
ATCTTATCCTCTTCCTAGCTGAGATCGTCATGACTACTTCACTGCTGAAGTCATCACTATTGTATCTCTGAGACCTTCATCATATTATAGATATCTCTTGTCTCTAGTGAGATCTTCATTGTGATCTTAATTCTCTCCCTTGATCAATGTGTCGAGGGATTCATTACTGCTACACCATTCTTGAATCATGATTGAACCTTAGTTGGAATCATCATCTTGTTAATTGTGAGCAGCAAAGAGTATACATTATTTCCGAGACAGTGAGACCGAGGCTATATGAAGACAATCAGGATTTTGAGGTTCTTTCATCACATACATCCATTTTCATGGAACAGGTCCACCAAGATTGTGATGCCCTAAGATCCTTACCCTCTATGTAATCCGAGACTGTGAGTGATGTTGCTACTCCTTGTTATGCCGAGAATGTGATATACATTTATACGTATGTCGAGATTAAGATAGCATGATCTCTATGAAGCTGAGACTATAATAGATACATAGTCCTCTTCGTTCATCTGAGATATACTAGCATGAGGTCCCTTCTTCATCAATCCGAGTATTGGTTCATAGATATGTCAAGAGTATTTGGCCCAATACATTGATCAGTTCTATGTCCACATTATACCTCCAAGTTCTTGTCATGATTGCACCTAATACCCTAGCTAAGGTGCAGTCATATACTAATTCAGACCTGCTTCCCCATGCGAGATCAATCATCATTGTAATGTCTGAGATGCACTACATAGAAATGTCGAGAATGTCCAGAACCCAAGCTAGTGTTGCATCTTTACACGAGATTATTCTTCTCCATTTAGTCGAGGTTATGGCTGCACCTAAACCCCAAACGAGGTGTAGTCAAACCCTAACTACGACTTTGCTCCTCCATACAAAATTTCAAAGCAATCCAAAATTTTTCTTGTGCCTTTTTCATTGACCCTTCGTGGGTATTTATAGTAGTTATACTCATATATGCAAGCCGAATTGAACTGACGTGATTGTTCTATTCAGCCTACGTTACATCCATTTAATTTAATATATATATTTTCTAACCGACTTGAAGATCCTTTGTTTTTCTTGCAGACTTCGGAAGGCTTGCTTTTGAGGCATTGATATTGGCCTTGGAGGGTTGTTATACAACTCTGAAGACTTGTACATATTTACATGAAATCATAAAGAGTTTCTACACACATGACATGGCTCTTTGACTTTTAAATAAATCCTAAAGACATCAAGAAGAAGTCTTTTACCTAGAGACACTTCTTTCTCATGAAACCCATGTAGCAAGATTACAAAAATAAATTATTTTCTTTACATCAAATACAAAGATCATGTCATTATGAAGACTGAACATAGTTACACTTTCTTCAACAAAAGAAAGGCGTGGAAACTAAGATGGATGGCATGGAAGCTAAGATAGAAGTAAAACTTAAAGGCAGCATGAAAGATTTGAAGATAGATTTGACAAAGTTACTACAGGAAATGCTTACTAATGGCAAAAAGGTAGTAAAGGAAACTCATGATGAGACTCTAATGCTGGACTGAAGACCCACTATGTTCCAAATATCGATATGAGGAAGTTTGATGGCAAGGATCCCGTAACATGGATACTACAGATGGAGCAATATTTTGATCTCCATAATGTGCAAAACACACAAAAGGTACGCATTGCAACTTTTATATTTGGAACCAAATCAGTTTGTATGGTATCGATGGCTGTTCTCTCATAAGCAAATTGTCACTTGGGAAATTTTTACAAAAGAAATGATAACATATTATGAGGATACAAAAAGCAACACCTTTTTTAGCCAATTGATAAATCTCAAACAAAAGGGTTCAATTATGGAGCACATTGAGGACTTCCAAAATTTTTATATAAGGGTAAAATATATTCCATAGGAGCATAGGATTAATGTGTTCATAGGGACTTTAAAGGATAACATCCAACATGAGGTTTGCCTTTGGGAACCTAATTCATTGGAGAAGGCGTTCAAGTTGGCAAGAAAAATGGAAAACAACATTTTGGCAATAAGGAAGCCTACCACTCACAACTATAGAGATGGAAGTGTTGTTGCCCCTAGCCTTCTCCAAACTACAAGGTTGACACCACAACAATTGGAAGAAAAAAAGCAAAAGGGATTTGTTACAGTTGTGATAGAAAATACACTAAAGGTCATAAGTGTGCTGAAAAGAAATTATTTTACATAGATTGTGAAGAGGAGGAAGAAAAGGAACAAGAAACATCAAAAGAAGAGGATATACACTAGGAACAAACCCTAGAGAAAGAAGAAATGAATCCAACCATATCTTGTAATGCAATGGTCGAAATGACCACTCCTCAAGCTATCAAGATAGAAGGACATATCAAGAAGAAAAAGGTAATAGTGTTGATTGATTCAGGTAGTAACCATAATTGTTTTCATTGTAATATAGCTAAGGAATTGAATTGCATCCTATATCCAGCACTAGAGTTTCAAGTGATGGTTGCAAGTGGAGGAACCATAAATTGCTCTGGAAAGTGCCATAATATCAAGCTATCCATGGGAAAATATGTATTAAATAGCCCAATGCTTTCCATTCCAATGGGTGGTGCTGATGTTGTACTAAGAGTCCAATGGCCACAATCTTTGGGTACAATTTCTTTTAATTTTCAAGAACTTTTCATGATTTTTTTTTTCTTCGGAAGGAAAGGAAGTTGAATTAAGGGGTATCGTAGGGAAACTGAGAAAGATAATCAGCTCTAATGGAATAACAAAGCTTCTAAAGAAAGAAAAATGAGGCGTAATTTCACAATTATGTTCGTTAGAGGTTCCGATATCGAAATCATCTATTTCTCCAAATCTCCAAAAATTCTTGGACAATAATTACAAGGTATTTGAGACTCTCAAAGCCCTCTCACCTATCTATCATCATGAGCTTGTTATTCATTTGATTCTAGGAAGTGTTCCTCCAAACATCAATTCTTATAGATATCCCTATGCCCAAAAGAGTGAAATTGAACGTATGGTTGCAGAAATGCTAGAGGCTGGTATAATTCAACCAAGTCAAATTTCTTTCTCTGCTCCAGTAGTATTGGTGCACAAGAAGGTTGGATCATGGCGCATGTGTCCAGATTATAGGGAGCTCAACAAGCTCACTATTAAAGATAAGTTTCCCATTCCTGTCATTGATGAATTACTGGATGAATTGCATGGATCAATTTACTTCACCAAGTTGGATCTTTGTTCAGGATATCATCAAATCAGAATGAAGACTGAAGACATTCCAAAACAACATTTAGAACTCATGAGGGTCATTATGAATTTTTGGTCATGCCTTTTGGCCTTACCAATGCACCTTCTACATTTCAAGGTTTGATGAATTCCATTTTCAAACCCTTCCTTATAAAATTTGTGTTAATATTTTTTGATGATATACTAATCTACAACAAGTGTTGGAAGGATCATGTTCAATATGCTGACAGGGTGCTCAAACTATTGGAGGAGTAATAATTATATGCAAAAATCTAAAAATTTTTCTTTTGAGTACAAGAGGTGGAATATTTGGGTCATATTGTATCTCGTGAAGGTGTTAAGGTAGACCCTAGCAAAATTAAATATAAGGAATGGAAAATCCCCACATCCATAAAGCATCTACAAGGATTTCTCAGATTGACATGGTATTATCACAAGTTTGTTAAGAATTATGGGAGAATAACAACACCTCTAACAAAATTATTGAAGAAAGATTCATTTTCATGGACTCCAGAAGCAACGAAGGCCTTTGAACATCTTAAAGAGGCAACGTGCCAAGCACTGGTCTTAGCTATGTCGGACTTCACAAAAACATTTATTGTGGAATGTGATGCCTCAGGAAATGGAATTGGTGTTGTTTTAATGCAAAAAGAAAGACCCATTGCATTCGAAAGTCGACCAATCAAAGGAAAGTATTTACACAAAGCTATTTATGAGAAGGAAATGTTGGCAATACTACATGCACTTAAGAAATGATGACCTTACCTAATGGGAAGACACTTTAAGGTAAAAACATATCGTGATAGGCTTAAATAATTTTTAGAACAAATATTTTCTTCAGAAGAGAAGCAAAAATGGGTCTCAAAGATGTTGGGTTATGACTTTGAAATCATCTACAAAAAAGGGAAGCAAAATGTTGTGGTAGATGCACTCTCAAGAAAGGAGGAGGATGTGGAAGCATTTCTTTGCACCATTTCTATTATCCAACCAGATTGGATAAACGAAGCAAGGGATGAATGCAAGAATGACGAAGAAGTGTGGGCACTGGTTCAAAAGTTACAACAAGACCCCAATACATCTGATACATTTAGCTGGAAAAAGGATTCGTTATGGTACAAAGATCGCTTATACCTATGTAAGAATTTCCCACTCAAACAAAAGGTTCTTATGGAATTTCACACCTCTCCCTTAGGAGGGCACTCAGGATTTTTAAAAACTTACCATAGGGTTATGAAGGATTTTTTTTGGGATGGCCTTAAATCTGATATTCAAAAGTTTGTGGCAGAATATTTGGTTTGCCAACAAAATAAAGTTGAAACAATTAAGATCCCATGTCTATTACAACCTTTATCCATTCCAAGCCAACTTTGGGAGGAGGTTTAAATGGATTTTATCATAGGTTTACCCAAGTCTGAAGGAAAGAGTGCCATCATGGTGGTAGTTGACAGACTTACCAAGTATGCACACTTTTGTGCATTATCTCATCCATTTAAAGCCAGTATAGTTTCTACTGCATTTATGGAAACAATTCAAAATCTTATATGGAAACCCAAAGATTATTGTAAGAGACAGAGATCCAATTTTCGCTGGAAATTTTTGGACAAATTTATTTCTTGTCTTGGTACTCAGTTAGCTCATAGCTCATCTTAACATCCTCAATCTGATGGGAAAAATGAGATAGTAAACAAATGTTTGGAAGGATGTATTCGTTGCTTTATATCTGATAAACAAACACAATGGGTTAAATGGTTGCCTTTGTCTGAATGGTGGTATAACACTTCCTTCCATACTACAACAAAAATGATCCTATTTATGGCACTTTATGGATATCATGCACCATCCATCACATCATATTTAAGAGAAAATTCTAAGGTTCAAGCAGTGGAAGATCATATCGAGCATCAAAAACAAGTTCTCCAACTCTTAAAGGATAACCTCACTTTGGCGCATAATAGAATGAAACAACAGGCATATCAACATCGTAGCGAAAGAAGTTTTGATGTAGGTGACTGGGTATTTCTAGGGCTACAACGATATAAACAAATGTCCCTCAAGCAAGCTAAGAAGGATAATAAATTATCACCAAATTATTATGGTCACTATAAGGTGTTGCAAAAGATTGGTACTATGGCATACAAATTGGAGCTTCCCGCAGCTTCCTGAGTGCACCCAGTTTTCCATGTTTCATTCTTAAAGAAGGTTATAGTTGACAAGCTCCCATTTCAAACAATATTACTAGAACTTGACGAGGAAGGAAAAATCATATTGTAACCTGAAGCAGTCACAAAAACAAGAACTCGAAAGATACGAAATCGATCAATTTCAGAGTATCTCATCAGGTGGAAGAACTTACCCGCTAAAGATTCCACATGGGAGGATGAAAATTTTATACATAGGCATATAGAACTACTCAAGCGTTGAGGGCAACACTTTTTTGAATGATAGGGGCAGTAAGGTCCCAATAATACTAGTGATTCCCCCATTACTATTGTCATTGTAGCCCTTATTGTTATTGTTGTGCCCTTATATTATTATTGTTATTTCGACTTTGACTATATTGTGACCCCTTAGAATCTTATATATAGAAAGGAGGTTTTTTCATTTGTATCATCCAAGAATTGTTCATCTATCTAATGTAAAGGAGGTTGCCCCCTCGAAGAGGCTGATTTTGAAGTTGTTGATCTATCTTTTCTTCTATTTTGTGAGCTGGTTGCATAACACCACCTATATCATAAACACACAAGCATTATAATTTATGTCCTATATTTCAACCAATTTTGGAAATAATGATTATAATAATTAGATTCCATATAGTGCAGTATGTTCCACATAATACCTACCTTTCAATTGTGTAAGCAATAGCCTTAGCCTTTAACATGGCTTCCCTTGTTACCATATCCAGGACATCTCCTTCGTAACTCTACCCTCCCAATGGAGTTTTTACATAGTCAAATAAAATATAATTACTTATTCACACAATCCTTTCATTATGACATCCACAAAAATTCATTAAATGATCTCAAAATTATCATTTTTTTTAAACTATGGTTCACGAACCTTGGAGATTAGTGACTGCCACATCCACAAAATATTTATATCAACTAGATCCACCCTAAGGGATCACTTCTTCCTGACTCAACCATGGAGCCTAACCTTGAGAGTGTTGAGAGAATTGAACTCGTGACCTCTCAATAGCAAAGGTGCTTTAACAATGGAGATTCAATGAATTAAGCTAACCCTTGGGGCTCTTTTTTTTAAATGTGGTTCATGGACCCCAGACATCGGTGACCATTACATTCACAAAATATTTATACCAGGAAGGTCCACCTGAAGGGATCACTTCTTGTTAGCTCAACCATGGAGCCTAACCTTGAGGGTGCCAAGAGAATTGAACCCATGATCTCTTGTTATAGCATATTTTAACACTCTTGTAGACCAGATGCTCTTTTATGACCTGGGAAATTCTCTTTCCCTTGCAAACTTGACTTGTTCTTAAGAAAATGTTTTTCAAAATCCATGTGTGACTTTGCCCACTTCAAAATTGCATGCATACGTGGTTCCTATGAACTATATCCGTGTACTACAATTTAAAATTTGAAAAAATAAATAATAAGCTATTTTTTGTGTGTGGTTTATGGGTTTTACCAAAAGCCCAACTATAAGAGCCCATGGCCTAATTGAAATAACCAATTTGAGGTTGTATATATACACTCCTTGGGTAGGCCTAAGAAATATCAGATGAGAGGTATCGATACTATCCAAATTCCCGAAGGTCAAGTCTGGATTTTTCTAGTGCCTCTTGCACTCCTAGCCTATAAGAAACCCTTTTTTCCTTGCAGAGATGTTCAGTTCTCCTATCTAGCATCTCCTTTGCATTTATTATAGAGGAATTCTATGTTGGCTCAGGCTGGATGGATCTAGAGGAAGGTTTTGTAAGTACCTTTGGCTTAGATTAGGTTGCATCTTTCATGTACTTGCTGTTATTCATGAATAAGGAAGCATGTCTCGTTCCCAAAATATGTTGTCATTCTTATGAATGTTAACTTATCATGTTGCTTATGATGATATAACATATATATATATATATATATACTTTGAATTCTATTATCTTCCTATGCTTTTGTAATTGATTTGCAGGTGTGCACATTTTGGAGGAAGTAGAGGGTTTGGACCCTATGGGATCTACCTTAAACATATGACTCCCAGGTACGTCTCTTATCCATTTTTTTTGAATTCAAGTGTTTTCCATGCTTGCATGAGGGCTATTTATAATTTTTATATTTCGCTCTATTGGGGCTTCTAACCCTACCTCTCAAGAATCTTTCACACCAACAAAATTGACGACTCAACCGAGGAAATATCCTCTATCTTTTTTTTCAAGGGAAGTTAGCATATGTGTCAGCCATTATATGGTGTTTCTTTACTCATTTCTGTCAGCCATACCTGGTCTGTCAAGTTATTCTCAATTTCACATCAACTACTTGGTCCTTTACTAGTGTCAGTTAAGAAGGTCCCCATTGACTTCCTTTTAACATGCCTACTCTTATCGTCTCTGAAAAATTACTCTGAGAGTAGGCCTAGAGTCGCACCCTGGCCCTATTTACTTCATTGATAGGTGACCTTGTGCTCAACATCGACCAGTATCATGGGTCTTTGACTAAGTGGTTTCCCTTATGTTTGATTTCATCTTACATGATCACATATTAGGATTCGTGTAGTACCTTAGTTTCCATTTGAACCTATTGGTGAATTCCTCACCTTTGTGTCATATTTCATTATTGGTTGGTTCAAAGGGTTTCTTTTATGTGCTAGCTACATCTTGTGCATGTCAGAAATATGCTTGGTGGTGGTTATTTATTGTTTATTCGTTCGAGTCCTTCCAAATTATTGGCCTAGAGGTTATGCTCATGCTGGTTGATGTGGAATGCCTTAATGCCTTCCTTCCAACAAATCTTTTCCCATCGACTCCAACTCGTTGCTCTTGGAACAAGGTCTAGAGTTATTTTTCAGTACCTTGGGGTTTGTAGCCATCAATGGCAGTCTCCTTCACTATCGACAGTGAGAATACATTAATGTCTCCTGAGTGATAAATTCCTTCAAGTGTTCGATTTCAACACATCTATTAACACTTGTTAGATTGTACCGAGGTACCTTGACACTCATTATCATTATTGGTGAGTTGTCTTGTATTTGTTAACAATATACATCAATGACCGGTAATCAAACAATTTCTCACATGGTCGACTTCAGCTCATTCATTCCCATAGTGTAGAAATGTACCATATGCGGTCAGTTGTGTCAGCATCTTGGTTCACTTGACAATTCCTTTAGTTTTCTTCCAGTGACATCCTCTAGATTTATATGTTGCACACTCTTTCAAAAACATTATAAATGTTGGCACCTAAGTTTTATGCAGTACCACCACTCCATCTACATGACTTGGTACTTTTGAGAGGATCAATTTTATAACATCTCCTGTACAAATATCCTTCTATATGGTACGAAGACATACTAAGACATAGCTCCATTTTGTTCTTTCATGGCTATGATTTGATGTTCCATTATCTATTATTCTTACTACTATCACACTTATGTTTATATCATGGATCCACTTTATACTTGATCAAAAAACATGCTTTATTATCTCTGAGCATGGGTATGCTTGCCTTAGACATGAGTTTCCTTTTTGACTCCTTCCTCAAGATTTTAGTGGACAAATGACTTCTCTCTTATTTGTTTAGGCCATTAGTCCCCTTATGACCTCATACATTGGGGGCATCTTTTATCACTCTTGTAGACTAGATGCTCTTGTATGGCCAGGGAAGTTCCCTTTCCCTTGCATACTTGACTTAATATTAAAAACATGTTTTTCTAAAACCATATGCTACTCTTCCCACTTCAAAATCGTGTACATACACGGTTCCTATGAACTATATTTGTGTAACATTTTAAAATTTGAAAAAAGAAATAATAAGTTATTTTCTCGGTGGGGTTTATGGGTTTTACCGAAATCCCACCTACAGGAGCCTATGGCCTAAATGAAATAACCAATTTGAGGTGGTATATATACACCCCTTGGGTAGGCCTAATAAATATCATATGAGAGCTATCGATACTATACCCAAATTCACCCATATCAAGCCTACATTTTTTATGTGCCTCCTACACTCCCAGTCTACAAGAAACCCTTATTTCCTTTCAAAGATGTTCAATTCTCCTATCTAGCATCTCCGTTGCATTTATTATAGAGTAAGTCTACGTTGGCTCAGGCTAGATGGATCTAGAGGAAGGTTTCATCAGTACCTTTGGCTTGGATCGAGTTGTAGTTTTCATATACTTGTTGTTATTCATTAATAAATAAGCTCATGTCTTGTTCCTGAAATATGTTTTTATCTTATGAATGTTAGCTTATCATGTTGCTTATGATGATCTAACATATTTATATGCATGTGATTTGAATTCTATTATATTTCTATGCTTTTGTAATTTATTTGTAGGTCTTCACATTTTGGAGGAAGTAGAGGGTTTGGACCCTATGGGATCTACCTCAAACGTAGGACACCTGGGTACATCTCTTATCCAAATTTTGGCGAATTTGAATGTTTTCCATGCTTTAATGAGTGTTATTTATCGTTTTTATATTTCACTCTGTTGGGGCTTCCAAACCTGGCTCTTGGGAATCTTTCCCACCAACACACCTCAATAACAAAGGTGCTTTAATGACAAGGAATTAACCAATGGAACTAATTGAGGTTTCAAAATAATCAAATGTTAAAAATTCCATTATTGAAATTGTTAACATATTAATTGTAGTGAAATATAGTGATGAGACCAAGTATTGCAACAAGAATGTTGTAGCTCCCAAGGTTACCAACTTAAATATTATAGTATTATTAATAACGAGAAGTATAGTTTGGAAGATGATAACAATAATAACAATAATAATGACTAATAGTAATAATAATTATGTTTAATAATAATAATAATAATAATAACAAGCTTCTTCATCCTTATCGGAATAATAGGGTTGTTAATCTTTCTAAATTTTCCTTTCCCCCTTCGGTCTTTAGCCTTCTTGGGAAAGGATTAAATTTTTCCCTTGCCCCAAAGAAGATCCCGGTGGAAGACATTATGTGCGACGTAGAGTTTGGGATTAAGGACTTACTTGATAATGTTAAGGACACTATTAGGCAAGGTTGTGTTGTTGTCCTCAAGAAGGCAAAGCCCCTGAGAAGCAATATCAGTAAGGTTGAATTTGAGGCCCTCAAATCCTTAAACCACAACAAGGACATCGTGGTTCTTAAAGCCGACAAAGGAGGGGCTTTTGTCATCCTTAATAAAGAGGATTATCAACAGAAGATGTTGGATCATCTGTGTAACAGTGGCAACTATAAAAAGCTTAACAAGAATCCATTAAAAAAAAAAAATCTCCAAATCAGTCACTCTAGCTATAAATTCTAGTAGCACTGTGGGTTCTTTCTGCCATAAACTTATTGAGATTAGCCCCATCACTCTGAGGATCTATGGGCTTCCTAAGATTCACAAAGAAGGGGTTCCCCTTAGACCCATTGTTAATACCATAAGAGGTCCTACCTATGTCCTTGATAAATATATGGCCTTGAAGCTTAGACCCCTTGCGGGCCTCACAGAGTCATTCATTAAATATTCTTCGTCTTTTGTCAATGAAATTAAGGGCATTAAGTTCGACCCTGATGACATTCTTGTGAGTTTCGATGTGGTCTCCCTTTACATGTGCATTCTTATAAAAGAGGCCATTGAGGTCATCAACCGCCTAATCGATCCTGATACGCTCATTTAATCGAAATTTGTCTCACGTCTACTTTCTTCAACTTCGAAGGTGAATTATATGAACAGACCTACGGGGTTGCCATGGGATCACCCCTATCCCCAGTTGTTGCGAATATTTTTATGGAAGAATTTGAATCCAAGGCTTTGGCCTTTGCGTGGCTCTTACCCAAGCTTTGGAAAAGATTTGTTGACGACACTGGTGTCATATGGTCTCATGGCCAGGAGGAGTTAGATCTCTTTTTCCAGCATCTCAACAATCAATCCCCTTCTACTAAGTTCACCATGGAAAAAGAAGTTGATGGATGTTTGCCTTTCCTGGATGCTCTCATTTCAAGAAATGATGATGGTTCTTTCTCCCACCAAGTGTTTAGGAGGAAAACTCATACTGAGCAGTATCTTCATGCCATCTCCCATCACTTCCCTGCTCAAAAGTTGGGTGTTCTCAACACGCTAGCAATTCGTGCATTGACAATCTCCGATGAGAAGAACCTTGAGAAGGAGAAAGCCCATCTCATTAATGTTTTTGTTAATAATGGTTACAGTAGGCACCAAGGTCTTGAAGCTTTTCCTTAAAGCCAGCCAAGGTCCCAAGGTTAGGAAAGACCTTAAGGATAGGGTCTGACGGGTTCATCTCCCATTCATCCAAGGGACCACCAATAAGATTGCGAGAATCTTTAGAAGGCATAATGTGCCCTCTTCATTTAGACCCCTTAACACCATCTATAGCTCTCTTAGGTCTGTTAAAGACCCCATCGACCCTAAGGACACGAAAGGTGTCTATGTTGTTCCTTGTTCCTGTGGGACCCCCTATGTTGGTGAGACTGGGCGCTCTATTATTCAGAGGATTCATGAACACTCAGTCGACATAAAACATATGAGGACCCGGACTTCCGCCCTAGTAAAACACACGGAAAAAACTAAGCATCGCGTATGCATTGAGGAGGCTCATGTTATTGCCGAGATTGCCCCTTTTCATCATCGAAAGTTTAGGGAGGCCATAGAAATTGAAAAAAGGTCGAGCAATCTCAATAGGGATGACAGTTGAAAGATTAGCAGATGTTGGATCCCTGCGCTTTCTTCCTAGCCACCCCTGTCTTCGCCCCCACCCTACTCCCGCCCCTTGTATTGTTCCTTTCTTGTTATCTTCTCTCGTCTTCTAGACCTTGCGTTGTCCTTTATCTGCTCATTTATTTTAATAAATTTTCATCATTTTTAGCTTTTCTTGTTCTCCTATTAGAAATAGATATTTATTTATAGAGGTAGTAAAAATATTTTTAAGCCGTAGTTTTTTTTCCACTGGAAAAATCCATAATTTTTCATTATATTTGGAAAAATTACATATTGTAGATGCTTTACGCATATGCGGTTCCCACTGTATATATGACAGTGTTCCATATTTACATAAATATTGTGCGGTGCACTATGGGTTCTTCAAAATTTTAAAACTGTTTACAGCTTGCCATAGGGTTGATATCAAAACACAATATCATAAAATATTACATTGTCTGTCCATCATGTATAAACATTATCTGTCGATCAAAAAACAAAAATCAAAAATTCTGTGTAGCATATTAAGCTCCTGGTGCGTGCTGATATCCTTGGTCTATGTAAGGCCGGTGAAAGTATCTGAATTCATTCTGTTATTTCACCTCAGTGACCTCCCATATGCCTCTATCCATTAGCGCGGCCTCCTTGGATAATTTGTCAGCGAGGCCATTATGTTCCCTGTATATGTGAGAGCAAGTGATGTTATTATAAGCTGCCTTGAACACGAAAACTTCATTTAGTATGATGCTGAGTGTGTGAATGTGACAGTCAGATATGCCATTGAACCAATTTATAACAATATTTGAATCCTCGAATATATTGATGCTGGTGCAATGGTGATGAAGGGCAAAATTGAGAAGATGTCGAAGAGTGATCAACTCAGCGAAATTATTTGTTCCCGAGCCCAGGCCTGTTTTTACAGTATAATGATGGTGTTCATTTATATGCAGCGTGAAGCCTCCCCCACAGCTTTGTTGATTCACTGCCCCATCAAAGAAAGCCCAAGGGGTATTTTTGTCAATGCATGGGGGCCGATGAGGATGGCGTGCCTTTGGGGGCTGTGGGTCAGGGAGCTCCTTGAAGGCCGCGGAGATAACAACTTCAATCAGTGGCCAAGCGATAGGTTTATCTTCGAAAATATTTCGATTTCGAGCCTTCCAAGTCTGCCAGATAACGAGGATCGATAGGATCGTTAATTTCGCTCCCTTATGTATATGTGCCCAATTGTCCCATGCTTCGATCAGGTTCGCTCCCTCCCAGATGCCAATGAAAGAGAGATGATGTGAGAGGACTCACCAAAGATCCTGAGTGGCGCTACATCTTAGAAAGAGATGCTCTGTGGATTCTGTTGCCGCTTTACACATCACGCGCCAGGATGGCCCATGAATTGATCTGAGCATAAGATGTTCACCAGTAGGTATCTTATCTCGCAATACGCACCAGAAGAATAATTTAGATCTAGGCGGGGCTGTTAACTTCCTAATGCCTTGGCTCCAAGATGGGATATGATCTGGTTTTTTGTGACTACTGAGAGATATATATCTAGCCTTTGGGGAATATTTACCATTCTCTGCCTGACTCCATATTAATTCATCAGGTCCTTCCCTGATTCTGATGTGCGACTCGGTTAGGGCGGCATAATAATCCTTCCATTCCTGATGCCATCTATGTGGCAGATTCATTTGCCGCGCCGACAGCCAAGCCTGGTGAAAGATCCCCAAATTCTCATGATCAGCAGCTTGTGCAATCACAATAATATCCCGGGAGTGCAGGAACTGAATCAGTTCAAGTGATAAGGAATGTCTTCCTCCACTGTCGATCCATGGATCCATCCCAATCCTAGCCAAAGATCCGTCATTTATTCTCCAAACCAAGTTATCCCTTATTAGGGGCAGGGAGAATAGTAAGGCTTTCCAAACAGATGATATTCCAGTTCTGTTCCAATTTGGTAGCCTTACCCAATCCAGTATATCCTAAGGCCATATGTATTTATGGTATGATAATCGAGCCCATAAGTTTTGGATGGTTAGCAGTGACCAGCCCATTTTAGCTGTCAATGCTTTTACAAATAAAGGAAGGTTCTTTAGGCCCCAGCCTCCCCACCTTCTTGGGAGTGTTATCTTTTGCCAACCAATCCAAGCAAAAATGCGCTTGTCCTGGCTTCCCGCCTAGAGATATTTGTTGCAGATTTGTTGAAGACGAGCGAGAATATTTCTGGGAATCCAAGCTAGTGCCATCCAGAAGACTGGGGTTGCTTCCAGCACTGATTTAATGAGGAATAAACGCCCAGCCCTGGAGAGATATCTGTGACTCCAACAATTTAGCCTTTTCTCCACTTTGTTCACTAACCAGACCCAGTCTGCAATTCTTTGACTGTTAGGCTTAAGCCAGAACCCCAGATATTTTAGGCCCCTGTCCATAGGGTGAATGGTAAAGGGGAATGCTTGTTGGGCGGTTTGATCTTCATTTACCGAGGTTCTGGCACAAGTGATCATGGATATTTGCTGGTTAACCATCATGCCAGTGGCCTTCATGAAAAGTTGGAGGATTCATGAAAAAGTTAGCGAGTCTCGGATGCTACCATCTAGAAGGATGAGAACATCATCCACAAAGAGAAGGTGTGTAAGGTAGCAATCATCTGTGATTTTGAGGCGGCTGAGGGTTCCCTCTCTTTTGGCAGCAATGACAAGTCAACTCAAACCTTCCATGACCAAGAGAAATAGGAGAGGGGAGAGAGGGAATCCCTGTTGAAGTCCCCTCTCAGAGTGAAAGAAATGAGAGGCCGATCCATTGATGAGCACACTGTAGGAAGGGGTCATAATGCAGGCCATGATCCAATTGATAAGTGCTAGAGGAAAACCCAGATGGATGAGAAGCATTTTTATGTATAGCCAGTTAACCCGATCAAAGGCTTTTGATAGGTCGATCTTGAGGAGAATGCATTTTAGGTGTCTGGACCAAATAGAATGCAGGGCCCCTTGAGCAGAACCTATGGCTTCATGGATTTGTCTGTCTTCTGGGAAAGCAAATTGTTGGGGGGCAATGTGCTTGGATAGAATGGGCCTGAGACGGTTGGCAATGATCTTAGAGATGATTTTGTAGAGACAATTACACAAGGAGATGGGGCAGTAGTCATCGAAGGAGGAAGGGGAGTCTGACTTGGGAATGAGGGCAATGAAATTTGAGTTGATAGCATGATATAAGCAGCCCGAAGATCTGCTTTCCTCCACCACCCGCAGCAAGTCTTGGCCCAAGAGTTCAAAGAAAGTTAGATAGAACTCTATGGTCCATCCATCCGGACCAGGGATTTTATCTTTTTTGAACCATTTTAAAGTGCCCTCCAATTCATCCATGGTGACCGGAGCTGTGAGCTCTTCCGCATCTTCCTCATTCACAAATCTGGGGAAATGGTTTGCCAAATTTATAATTTCAGCCAGGTTTGTTCCAGGTGGGGAGTTGTAAATGCTTCTGAAATGGTTTGTTCCTAGCTGGGAGAGCTTGTTGAAGGTATTTGCGAGACCCCCTTCAGGCATAGGGAGATTCCATATTGTATTTGAGACTTTCCTCCCTTTAGCATAGTTCTGAAAGAACTTTGTGTTTTCGTCTCCAGCTTTCAGCCATATGGCTCTGCTTCTCAATCTATTGGATTCTTCCCTTAATCTCAGGATGTTTGCTTTTTGATTTTCCAGCTCGATCAGTCGAGTTTTCTCCTCCCCCGAGATGAATCCCAAATTCCGGTCATCCTGTAGAGAGAGAAGCTCAGCTTCGATGCTGGTGAGCTGTTCGGATTCCTTTCTGTTCTTTTCCTTTGCCCAATTGATGGTTATGTGCTTTAGCAAGGTGAGATTGCTACAAAAACCTTTTGCCAGGGAAGCCTCTCTGTCAATGGGATGTGTCTTCCAAAAGTCATTGACCAATTTTATGAATTCCTGATCCTGTATCCAAGTATGGTTGAATTTAAAAGGGGCTTTTGGCTTTGGGTGAGGTCCAGCAATCTCCAGATATATAGGGGAATGATTAGATAAACCCCCTGAGCCAACCCATTGCTTGTAATGGTGGAAATGCTGAAGCAAGGGACCCTTCATCAGGAATCTATCCAATCTGCGAGCTAGTGCTGCCGTGCCCACCCTTCTGTTCCTCCAAGTGGGCTGTGGTTTTTGCATGGGGACATCAATGAAGTCTTTCTGATCTAGAATATTCCTCATGAATTCTGTAATGGCATCCACTTTTGCCGAGTGCCCCCATGATTCACTGAAACCCAGAGAGAAATTTAGATCCCCACCCAGGATGGTGTGATCTTGGGCCAGTAGAGAAAAGTTTAGGAGGCGCCTCCAAAAAGTCTCCCTTTGTTGGCAAGGCCCATAAACATTCAAGACTCTGAGTGATTTCCCAAGCTTTGATGAAAATATATCAATACCCAAGAACCCCAGACCACCCCATGTTGCTTCGATTCTGATAGTCCTAGGGTTGGTGCCAATAGCCAGGCCCCCAGATCGTCCAATGGCATCGGATGCCATGAATTTCCATTTTGGAGCCAGGGCTTGTAAGGAGAGGGTGACGTTCTCGGCCTGACCTAGAGTCTCCTGAAGTAGAATAATGTCAGGCTGTTCTACCTCGAAGAGCCTCTGAAGGGCTAGTTTTTTAGGGGGGCTAGCCAATCCCCTGCAGTTGAATGATAAGCATTTCATGGGGGCACCCTCCTTGGGGTTGGAATTGCTCTAAGGACCCCTTCTAGTGTGGATTGGAGGCCTGATACAACCTCTGCCCTGACCCTCCTGATTGCTTTTGAAAGTTCGGTTTTCCTGCCTCTAGAGATCAAAGGTCCCGTCCCTGATTGAATGATACCCAACCCCACCTGACTACCTGGAAAATCTGCTTTGTGAGGGCGAGGTCGAAGAGCATAAGGGTGGGAGACTGAATTACGGGGGGATGATTGAGAGGAGAAAGAGGAGGATGGAGGGATGGAGGGCTGAACCGATGAGATAGTCGGGGGAGGGGATGATATGATGCAGTGTGCAGATGATACATGAGATTTAGATGCATTCAATAATGATGCAGAATCAAGAGAACAGGGAGATAGGGATAGAGATGTACCCGAGACCTGAGCAGCCTCTGCTGCTGCCCGAGCCCTGGTCATCCGCGGGGAGGACACTATTAATCCCTCAGATCCAGTTTTCTGCGGAGTAGCTTGAGGAGTGCCCTGTGAGGCTAGAGGGGGACCCTGAGCCTGGCGAGTTATAACTGGAGAGGCACCTCTGGATGGGATTGGAGTGATCTTGGGCGACTCCTCTGGTTTTTTGTTAAGCGGGCAATCCTTGTACAGGTGCCCCACCTGATGGCACCGGTTGTAGCGGAACAGGACTCCTTCATAGTCCAAGATCTGAATTCTGTTGTATTTGCCCCAATGCAGAGTAATTTTTTCTTCCAACCCCTCTCTTGTGTCCAAATGCACGAGCACACAGGCAAGCGTGCGCTTCTTGGATTCCACAAACGTGCGATCATGGTCCAGGTATGTTCCAAGCGCATTTCCAATCCTAATGAGAACCTCCTCGTTCCAGTAATGAAGCCATAAACCCGACAATCGAACCCACAGGGGTCACACCCCAATCTGTTCTCGCTCTGGGTCGAAAAGAGGACTCCACCTCTTAAGCAGAACTGGTGCCATTTCAATGTGCCAGTACTTTGCCAGAACCAGATCTGTATATATTTCTTTGGCAAAATGAAGCGAGAACCATCCGCGGGGGATGACATGAACCTCCGTTAATTCTTTTAGCAGCCCTCCCTAGATCTCCTTTACCCATAGCGTCAATTTGTTGACAGAGTATGCCCGCACACGCACATGCCCCACCAAAATGGTACGAGCCATAATTGCCACTTCCCCGATGGCTTCTGTATCTCCGAACCTGATGTTTATGTCCTTTGTCGTCGCCTTGATGCACCTGGATTTTTGTTTCTTGGTGCGCGGACCTGAGGGGTGATCCACGAAGGAGTTTTGTGATCCTTCCGCAGATGAGGTTTTTGAAGCCCTTACATGAATCGTCGGGGTTTCGAAACAGTCGGACGGCCTAGACCCTGACACAGGGAGAGCTTGAGGCCCAGAGACAGGGGTCACGACCGAAGGATTTTGGAGCACAGAGGAGAGAGGCGAGTGTGGATCAAAAGAAATCTGATGAGGCGAGAAGGTAGAAAGGATATGGAGGGTACCAGGGGACAGGGGGGGGGGCTTCCAGGCCCCGCGAGAGATCAGAAAACCTTGCGGAGGCCGGAGGCTCCGGTATATAATCTGGCAGCGTGACCACGGGCGATGTGTCCTGCAAGAAAGAGACTGATTCCCCCGGATTGCGTGAAACTGACACAGAGAATTTGGGGTTTTCGAAGATGACCTGGTCTTCGAGC
>APFE031593895.1:0-15952 GCA_000404065.3 Pinus taeda
AGGCATTGGGCCAGAGGAGGGGAAGTTGAAAGCTGAACATTCTAAAAGGGTAAATGCTGCTGGAATTAGGACTTCCATTGTTGACTTGTGAGGAGAGATCACTATCCTTCCTTGTTGCCATATTGGGAGTGGGTGAGCTTGTCAAAGTAGAGGAAAACTCTTGCTAGACCCTGGGAGGAACTTGCACAACACCAAGGCTCAGGTTGTATTGGTTTCTTTTTTGTTTCCTTAATACAAATAAGTCCATTCTTCTCAATGATTTGTTGTTAATGAATTGTTTCATGTACTCCTTGGTCTATATGTTGAATATGCTTTGTTTTATGGAATATTCAGGTGTTATGTAATCTTTTGATTGTTAGTGTATGCAGGTTTCAAAGTGAAGGAGGAGCTCATCCGGATCAGCGAGGCTGAACTGCTACAACGAGCGTTGGACTTGAGGTAGGATCAAAAAAACACTTGGTTTCTCATAGAATGATGTATGTTTAGAGAAGGATTGCTCTTAACTGTCTTGTTTGTCACTAGAGAGTCTTAGACTCCTAGGGAGGTTAGTTTTGTCCGCAAAAATAACTCTTTCCGCATGACAAATTGGCGACTCCACTGGGGAATCCATTGATGTGCTTAATTTTTGTTTTGAGTGTTACTTTGATCTGAAAAGAGTCTTGTTTCTTTTGTTTTTTGATTGCTTGACTGTGTTTTTGGGTGGATTAGCTTAGAGTCTAGTTTGATTTTAGTTTTTCTTCATTTTATAGCAGTACGCACACTCTGCGTTAGACACAGTGCGTACTTGTACGCACTGTATCTTTGTACACAGAGCGTAGGCGCACCTGGTTAAACAGGCTGCCTGCGTAGCCTGTTAAAATTGAGAAAATTCCATTTTTATCCATTTTTTCCCTTTATATTTTGTTTTTCCTAGTCTTTACTGCCCAGATCCACTGGTTGTCTGTCAAAAATCTTCACCTGCACTTTTCCCATTAGTGTCGAAAGTTTTAGTGAAATTCGTTGAAGTTTTGGCATTAGGGTTCTGATTTTTATATTGGTCCTGTAGTGACTTTGGGTTTAGAAGTTACGAAGCCTTAGATATCTCTGGTTTTGTCAGTCTTCTTAGGAGTCGGACCATTCGTAAAGTCTACCCGCGTGAGTAACCTACCATTGTGTTGCCTCTTTGCAAAATTTCAATATAGCTTGTTCATTTAAAGTTGTGAATTTCATTTTCAAAAAGAACAAAAAGAGATTGAGTTTTTGTTTTGATTAGTTTGTGATTCTGCATAAACTAGTCCTTGGACTGATTGTCGCCAAGTAAAACATCCCGGAATCATCTTAGTAGGCTTTTGCTTCTTAGATTTACTTGTTAGTAAAGTTAGGTAAATTCCCTTTGATTTGCTTTTGAGTGAGTTTTCATAGATTTTCATAGATCTTGAAATTGCTTTGATTAGATTAGTTTTACATGCTTTTTATTAAATAGGAAAATATCAACGATTTCCTTTGCAAAGTTTGCTTTAGAGTAGCATTTGACGTCTTTGAAAGAGAAAGGAATTTTTTCGTGAAGTAAAGAGTGGTCATGTTTTGTGCGCTTTGAAAGATAAAGAGAATTGTTTCTTTGATGGTCTTTTGAGAAAGTTGTTTTTATTGAAAAGATTGCATTCTCTCAACTCTCTTAATTAGAACATTCATTGAAAAGAGAAAATTATCAAATCATTTTAGGTGCATCTTTTAGAGAATTGGAGTCGAGTCTATGCACCATCAAGTTTCATCTCCATCACCTTTGTCTTTAAGAACAACCATTAAAATCAACGCTTAAAGTAAAATTAACTTAGAAATTTTTATTTTCTAGGGCTCTGAAGCACCAACATAGATCAGGCTAGTGTCTTGGAGTAGGTGAGTAATTAACTCTCCAAGACTATAAAACCAAACAAGTAGCTTATCTTGTGATAGAATAAATCCAGCTGTTACATTTATATTCTGGGAAAGTTCCTCTTAAAGGAGAAGCACGAGCTCGTGTCCGAACCAGTGAGGGGATCAATCCTCCCTCGTTGGGAACGACGCCAGACACGCACGTATTACAAACGGTAAACCTCAGATTATTGTTGAGGAGGCAGGGGATCACTTATCGGTAAACCTTGGATTGACCATTGTCAAGGAGCCGGTAAGGGGATTGAGCTTGTTACTCTGCCCTTGCGTGCTGTCGGAGTGTAGACTGTTCCCCCAGATATATTTGTTGCTGTTAGTAACCTTAGTGGCCATAATCCTAGGATTCTACCCAAGGTGACGGTGGTGGGAAGATCCCACTGTACCTGGAGCAGACGTCGGCTAGACTCACTTGGATTTTCTGGGGGGTTCACTTCACTCGAGACGGTTAAAGTGGAGGAAATTGGTCCAGTATATTCATTAAGCAGGTTGTCGGGGTAACTGTTCCACCTGCCATTTCTGTACTGAATCCTACGAGGTTGGATTTCATCACCAACTAGTGTTTTTGGTCCGGAAGCTTACTGTTTGTGTTTGGTTTGACGCCCTAGATTCTTTAGGCGTATGTTTCAAATTTGATTGGTTCTTTAGCGACATTAGGTGGTTTGCTTTGAGATTTTATTTTGTTTTCATGTGCAGTAGTTAAAAGTTTTTAGCTATGGTTGAATCACCGAGACGCTCCCGTAGACTTCGGGGCGAGTCTCCTGAAGTTGTTACTCTGGCCGATTTGTTGAGGCGATCCCGTAGATTACGGGGTGAACCTCCTGAAGAGGTCCGAGCTCATTACGAAGGTTTGAAAATCCTTGTAACTCCTCCTAGTGACCGTAGAGTAGGTCCATCTGAAGAAGGAGAATCTTCGTTGGTAGTCCATCTAGATTACCAAGATCTAGAGACAGGTTATAATCCTGAAGCTGTTGGGGTTTCCGAGCTTACTGGTAGTGTTGCATCTACCAATGATATAGGTGAAGAACCTCAAATATCTGAACCTGTTACTCCGACTTCTAGTTTTCCTGGTTCACCAAGAGTAGAACGAGTCATCACCGAAAATCTTCCTTCTGGTTTGCTTTCTATTGAAGAAATTTCTCCAGAAGAAGATCTAAGCGTTTCTTCCCTTGAAGAAGATCTAATTACTCTCGATCTAAGAGAGCGTGAATCTATATTTTACAGTCCCCTCGAGCTACCACTTGGTATCTTTCGTTGACCAATTTTTTGGACAACTCAGTCAGTTTTTCTCCACCTTGTTTTCCTTTTCCACCTAGAGTTTTTACTCCTCCTGCATATATGTCGAGTCCTTCATCTCCAGAAGCCTATTTGTACGGTGGTTCGTCTATTCCTGTTGGGTATCAGTCCATTTCTGGTACTTTTTCAGGAGCATCTCCTCGTCCCTACGAGCAGAAGTTATTAGCTGGAAGTAGTGGTAATAGTCAGTTAAGTGTAGAGGAAATTTTGATGATGTCAGGTCAACCTCAAGGTAGTCAGTTACCGCCTGGGGGGCAGCCTCAAGGTACTCCATACGCGCCTGGGGCGCAACCTCAGGGTACTCCTTATCTGCCTAGGGGGCAACCTCAGGGTGCTCAATTTGCGCCTGGGGGGCAACCTCAAGGACAGTATGTCCCTACAGGACAATACCTTCCTCAAGGTCAACCCCAGGCCCAATATGTGCCCCAGGGTCAACCCCAGTATTCTTATGTACCCCAAAGTCAACCTTCATATCAATATCAACCCCAGGGTCAATATTCATACGTACCTCAAGGGAAGCAACCCGAGTATCAGTATGTGCCCCAAGGCCAGTATGTGCCCCAAGGCCAGTATCAACCGCCTTCAAGTCAGCCTTACTATCAATCTTACCCTCAACCTGGTTATGGACCTCCATATCCTCAAGGTCAATACCCTGGAACGAATTTGGTGTGGGATCCTTCACAGAATCCACAGATGTTGCAACAGAACATGCAGTCGTCTTCCCAGCCTGGACAGGCCGCTGGTCCATCTCAGCAACCCATCCAGTCTATGGCGTCTTCTGCATCTTCTGTAGTCTCTCAGACTGGGCCTAGTACTATGCCTCGAACGTCTGCTGGCTACTACATCATCTCCTTCATCCACCCCAACTTCTTTCAGAGTATCAGCAGTTCTGGTTTCTACTGTTCCTGTGTCTGTTCCTCAGACCTCTGTGCCTCAGTCTGGACCTACGATCCAGACTTCGGTCCAGATGCCTGTTGGAAGTACGGTTGTTACGTCCCAACCTCAATTTATCCAACCTCCGTACCAGGGACAGTACCAACCTCAGTATGGTCCTGCTGCTCAACAACCAACTTACCAGTATCAACCGTATCCTGGGTATACTTATCAACAACCTCAGCAACCCCAGTACGGTCCGGTTAATCCTGGTTTTCCAGGAGGATATATATTCCTAATGCAAATCCTATTTCGGGTTATCCTGGATATCCTCCTCCTGGAGCTGGTTTAGTGACCCCAAGTTTCCGAGATCCTAATCGGCAATTGCGCTTTATTGCAACTTTAGATTTACCAGACTTGACGCGTCTCACAAATGATCCAATAGCTTATTATCAATATTGGCCGTCAATGCCTAAGTTGCCCAGCGACATTCCTAAGTTCGAAGGTAAGCCTGGAGAGGACCCTTCCAATCATGTGATGACTTACCATCTCTGGTGTGCATCCAATTCGATCTCAGATGATTCAATCCGTTTACGTCTTTCTCAACGCACGCTCATTGGTCTCGCGGCCAAGTGGTACATTGAGTTGCCACGGGCCTCTTTTTACAACTTTAGTCAGTTAGCCACGTCTTTCTTAACTCATTTCAGTTGCCGGTCAGATATGATAACGGCACGGAATTATTAACTTCGCTAAAACAATCGACGTCCACCTTTATTTCAGATCATATTCATGAGTGGAGACGTCGACGAAGGTTAGTGAAGGTCTTTATTCCGGACCAAATCTTAGCTGAATGGTTTGTCAAATCATTATTACCGAAGATTACTGAAGATGTAGCTAAGGCTGGTGTAGTTACTGAAGAGCAAGTAATTGCTCAAGCTCAGTACCTTGACTTGGTGTATACTCAGTCAGGTACCTTACACGAGAAAATTCCAAATCTTCCTAATTCCAATCAAATCGCTCCACCTTCGGGATCTCATGTCGCTGATGGTATGATCGGTACGGTGAACACCAAAAGTAAGAAGAAATCCTCCAAGAATTCTTCTCCCATAATCACCCTACCTGATTCCCCGACAGGTAAATCTTCTCCTCCCAAACTTTCCGTCGATATTCACGCCATAGAGACATCTACGGTAAAATCAAAAAACTGTGGAAAGAAGAAAGGAAAGAAGAAAAATAAAGCAGATAAAGCTCCTAAGGAGAAATCAGAAAAGTCGGAAACCAACGACGAAAAGCGCAAGCCTAAGTATCCTTGTCTTATATGTGAAGAAAATCATTATACCAGGGATTGCCCACATCGGGCTGAGGTTGTAAAAATAGTCAAAGGTTCCGAGACTCCTGCTGTTTTGAAAGATCCCTTTCCAAAGCAAGAGTCTAAATGATAGGTTCTTCCTCGAGTAGCGGTGAGGCACCCATTTTGATGATGTCTCATGTGAGGATTGCGACTCGGTCACAAGATTACGGTAGTAAGCATCCTGTTGATGGTAAAGAAGCAAAATCTTCTAACTCTCATCCATCAACCTCAGCTCCTGGTTCCGATCCACTACAGATCGAGAAACCTAACCCTGACTTGGTAATCAAGCCGCCCGCCAAGGATATACTTCGAAAGTCTGCTTTCAATCCACATGCGAGAGCAGCTCAGAATTATAACATTGTTGAGGATTTAGCTGTTAGTCCCTCAGCAATGTCGGCTCTGGAAGTGCTGCAATCATGTCCAGCACAACGGAAATTACTATTGTCGGCTATCGGAGCTGTTGATCTTCAGGATCCGAACCTAATAGTCTTTGATCTAGAAAATAGTACACCACGCCTACCTCATCAAATGGCTTTCCAGATTCCAGTGATAGTCAAAAACAGACCTGTTCATAGGACTGTGATTGATGAGGGAGCTTCTACGTGTATTATGTCGATTCAATGTTGGAGATCACTTGGTTCTCCTTCATTGAACCAATCCCCCACCATCCTTAAGGCCTTTGATGGCCGTGGGTTCCGTCCATTTGGTATTTTACAGGATTTGCCTATAGAGGTAGAAGGAAAAACCGTGAGTCTAGATGTGGAGGTGGTTGATGCCCCTTTAGACTACAACCTTCTTTTGGGTCGAAGTTGGTCATATGCTATGACATAGGTCGTGTCGTGGGATAGCAGTGACAAAAATGCAAGGAATGGCAGTGTTCTTATTTCTATAATATAACAATGTGTTATTTGTTCTAGCAAGATGGTACCCTTGATAGTCAAAAGGATTGTGATCTTCATGATGGAAGTGAGATGTCACCTAGTTGGTAATGTTCTTGACATACTATAGTGATCAACAAGAAAGTGAATCAAGTAATATATGTCAATATCATCATCATAGTGACATAAACAATCATACCTATGCTTGTAGCATGTATGTGATGATAGTGACCTTGTTGCAACAGGGATATCCATGTATCAATATTATAGAGGCAGGGATGTATGGCGGCTCAGGTGACATTGATATTACCAGTTGGCCCTAGGAAGCCTAATATGTTTAATGTCTCATTATACATTGTATCTCAACTGAAAAATTAATGAACATATAATAGAAGAAGAATCTTTGGATAGGTTTTCCCCCTTGTGGAGTTTTTCCCTAGTCTCTAGCCAAACTTTCGGTGACCCCTTTGTACATGTTTTTCTTTTGTTGTTCCTTTATGTTTCGTGCAATGTTGATGTTTTTGTTCTTTCTACATAATTTCTAATGATGTTAAGATGTTATGGGTTGAATGTGATATGAAAATGATGAAAATGTTTAAAATGCAATTATCTAAAGAAAATAACAATTTATCCCTAAGAAAAATTAACAAGGTTCAAAATTTTTGACTAATCCTCTTGTTATGTTCTATATGTGAAGGGAGAGACTTGGATTGGTGGTGAATATTTATTTGCTAAGAGGGAGTGCTAATAGTTTTACCTAGTTTCCTAGATTGGTATTCTCCGGCACAATGAGCATTTAAAAAATCATTGATGGCACAACACTCCCAACAGAGGAAAACTTGGTTCTTTTGCAGGCAAGATGAGAATTTAACAAATCATAGTGATGGTACACCAATAGTGATCTTGATAGTGTTGCCAGAATTATATAGGAGAGAGTTAGTGAGAGAACATGCATGCATCAACCTCTTTTGATTTCCATTTTGAATAACAATTATAGTTTTCTTAGTTTAGAGTTTATTTTTTCATGCACTTACTATCACTATAGTAGGGTGTTAATCACTAGCACAACACTGGTGTAGTCATCATACAATATTCTCCTTCATGTTCATAGGGTGCCAACATTTTGACAAAGTCCTTTGATAATTTCTCAATGTCAAGAGAGAGACTTGGTTTGGTGGTGAATACTTTTTTCACAAAGAGGAAGTGCTAATATTATTACCTAGTTGTTAAAATTAGTATTCTCCTATAGCTAGGCACAATTAGCATATGAAATGAATCTTTGATGGTGTAGCACTTATAATAGAGAAAACTTGGTTCTAATTTGTAGACAACATGACAAGTTAGATGATTATAGTGAAGGTTTAACATTGTGTGCTTGAGAGTAGTGCCAGAATTATGTAGGAGAGAGTGAATGGAGGCACATGCACACACTAACCTCTTCCAATTATGTTTTGAAACAATGATTCAGTTTTTGTTAATTTTCCTATTTCAAAGTTTATTTTTAAATGCAATTATTAACATTACAGTAGGGTGAAAATATCTAGGACAATAAGGGAATTCGCAAGATCAATTAATGAGGACATGAACCAAAAGGGTACATGCATTCATGCAAGAATTATCCTCTAAGTGGTGCACACTATTTTTGGAGATTCTCTCCAACCAAAAGGACATGATAAGTAGGTTATGATTAGGGTTAGTATAAATCACACAATCTGGAAAATTATCTTTTAAGGCATATTTTTGAAGAGATACAAATTTTCAAAACATGCTTTGATTCAATTTATTTTTCATCACATTTATAGTTAAACAAATGAATAAGTGAATGGTATCTATAGCATAGGTCTAAAATATTGACCTTAGTTCAGGCCATATCCAAGAACACAAGGATGATCATATTTTTTAATATCCACATTCATATTTTTTTTTAATCCAGACTCATAACTTTAGACTTATTACCATGTTATTTGTTACTTAAGAACCCTAAGACATGATATGTTTGAAGGATTTTCTTCAAATCTATATAGAAAAGCATATAATATTTGTCTAAGATAGCATTAAGCTACACACGAACCTTTTCACATGTTGCTCTTGATAGGAGTCTAGTCATTGTACCCATTTCAAGTGTAAAATACAGATGTTATTTTAGATGCATCTATATGTGATTCATATTTGTAACTCTAAGGGTTGAAAATTCCTTTGTGTTTTACCAAAAAAATGAAGTAATTAAGACAATACCCCTAGTGCTTTTGGGAAAGAATAAATCAACTACAGGTATTATAGATTCTATCAACTAAAATAAGGCAATAATCTTCAAATCAGCTGACATGCAAATTTGCAAGCCCTATTTCACTGCTTATCACATCAATATAAGTATATGGAAATAATTATCTCATATGAAAATTCAATGGGTACGTATGCACAAGTTTGGTATATAACATATAAGAAAAATAAAGCATTTAGTCTAAAATCTACCAACAGATATTCAAAGCGACAAAAATGAAAAATATGGCCACATATGAGAACCTGAATACTTGTTCAAAAGTATGACAAGATACTCTTCGATGAGTTTGAAAGCAATCTCCTATATGAAAATGGAACTCTCATGGAGATGTAAGAGAAAGCACAACCTTAGATAGAGGAATATTTCCTATTAGTAAACCTCCTACAAAGTCCATGAAAATATTTTCCCAAGGATGATTGAGTACAGGTAAGGAATTATATAGACCCTATTTCATGTTACTAGGGTTGTTGGTACGGCAAATCATGCATTCTCTTATGAACCTAGCTACATGCTCTTGCGTCTTGAGCTAATACACATACCTATGCAAGTTGGCCATTGTCTTCCTTGCACCAAAGTGCCTTGCAATCTTAGAGGTGTGAGCCTCTCCAATCAACTATGATCACTCACCTTTCAAAACACATAGCTTATCATGCCTATCGAGAAACCCAACCTAGATATGGTAGTCAATAGTGTTATCACCATCGTGCACATGACTCTAACTTTGCAACTAGTAGTAAAACTAGCAACAAAAGTAGACCTGTAACTAGCAATGATCGATCCAATAGTGGATTCAGTTATATAAGATGCAAGACTAGATTGATACTAAAACACCTCCCTGGAGTCTTCATCCTCTTAATATGTCTCTCTATATGCATCATGGGTGAAGGTATCCATATGCGTTAGAGTTCCCAAAGTTGTGATCTTTGATGTGGGTGGTCTTGATGAGTATATTACTTGATGTAACTAATCTAGTAGATCTATCTTGGGAAAAGGGTACCTGTTCTTGAACGTGAACTTGTTCAAGGCCTTATAATCTATACACATCCACCAATTCCTACCCTTATTTGGCACAATTATGATGAGTGACCCACATGTTGATGTACTTGGTCAAATGACACCATGTTCTAGTAGTTGCTGCAACTATTTCTTCCACTTACTTCTATAGTAGACTGCCTGTATAGTCTGATGTTTGCTAATGGGGAGTTCAACAATAGTTAGATCTCATTCTCCACTTCCCTCTTAGGCAGTAACCCTTTAGGCTCCATGTACACATCCTTGTATTCTTGTAGCAACTTTTCCAATTGTTGTTTCTATTTTTTAGTACACCCCTCTAGGGATGACTTGTCTTGTACTAACTCTTCTACAAACTACTTTTCTCTTAAAAGCATTAAAACACACTTCCTTTTAGGTTGGGGAGCCTATAGCCCTTTCAACCTCCTTTTTTGTGTTTGGTCTATTTGATCAAGTTGGCCAATGATTTAGTCATCAATCATTTAGATTATGTATGGGTCTATATTTTGAGTAGTTAGTCTTTTAGAGTGTAAGGTATGGAATTCTCTTTGGAATTATTTTTATTTTTCCAAGTCTTTCTCATCTAACGCATTTTATCTTGGAACTTTCACTCTTCCAACATGTTTTTTTCAATAATAGTAGTGTTGAAAGCCCTATTAGCATGGGTTTTGACTATCACAGTTGCAATAATCCCTGAAACTTGAGAGAATTTAGCGTTTCTATAAGAAAGGTCTAGTGTGTCTTGAACTTTGAGATATCCTCCTACTTTGTGTGCTTTGGATTTGTTAATGTTTTGGCTAATTTCTTGTTGAGTTGAAAAATCCATCTCATTGCTTTGAAGTAGTAGAATTCAAGTTTGTTTGAGTCCTTAGGGTTTTAGTTCAACTCGATTTATTGCTTGTTGCTTGGGTATGTGAAATGAATATTGATTTTCTTGCTGATGAAGAATTGTTTCTTCTTTTGGAAATCATAAGAAACAACATTTGCTTTTTGTTTTAGATTTTATCTCAAGAGTTACTATTCAAACTGCATTAGGTTATTGCATTGAAAAGTCATTTTTTGGTTTATAATTGAGCATAGATACCATTTCTTGATTCTGAAAATTGAAAGGGGTGCATTTGAATTGAATTACATTTTACTTTGGTGAGTGCATTGAAAAGAAAAGTGAACGATTCATATAGTTGCATTTTAATGAGTTGAATCTCATTTTGTTTTGGTTGGGTTCATTTAAATAATGAAATTGAAAGCTCTAGTTCAGAGAATTTGTTTGTTGCATACTTGTTTGTTGCATCAGTGTGTGAACCTCTTCCCTATGTTAGATAGCTTTCATTGAATTGAAAAGAATCATTTTTCATGCTAGTTGCATCATAGGTGTTCAGGTGACATCGATATTTGAGACTTAAATTTTACTTCAATTAAACTAAGGAGAATTTGTCATTAACGAAAAAAATGTAGAGGTCTAGGCTAGAGATGTGTTCCAACGTCATTAAACATAGGAGTTGTTGTTGTTAGACAGCGTTGTATCTTGGGTGTGAAATCTTGTTCCACGTATGGAAGTGTATAGGACTGTTATCCAGTAATTTCAGGTATATCAGAGGTGTTGCACACATGGTAAGTATATGGGAATGCTCTCATCAAATGGTTACGCATGAAACAACACTAATGCAGACTGAATTCCCACACACCATCACGTATATTTTGGGAGCCCCCTATAGGTTTTTATCCAACCATAGGTAACCGAATTTTTCGCCTTATATACCATGATACACCAAACACAACATTTGGGTAGATTGGTTGTTGTACGTTAAGTCCTTGGTTCCACCAAGGTGTATATTGCAGTTCACATTGGCTTGGTAAACCCTCATGCCTGGTTTTTCCCCTTTTTTATTTATTTATTTTTTGATAATAAAATCAATCGACCATAGAATCACCAAATACCTATGAAACAAAAACCTCCTTTTGTCCTCAAACATTAATGGTTAATTGGAAAATTGGATTTAAGCCCAAAGAATTCACCATCACACTTTTCTAATTGATTTCCTTAAAAGACATTGTCGCAGAACCACCAAGAGTTCTAAATGAGACCCTGAATATCAATGGAGATGCTAATGCACCTAAGTCACCAGGAGTTGTAGGTTACAATACTAATGAGCTTGGATCCCTTGAAAACCAAGGTGTTGAAATTTGTCTTTTCTTAAGTATCCAACCCCTTGCTTCTCAACCATCGTTAGAGTCGGTAGGCTCACCTCAGGACTCTCCTCTAGCTATTCATCAACCTATTTCAAATTTCTTGCTTTTTCCTCCTAATCCACTCTTTGAATCATATTCTTATGTGTATTTATCGCCCCGACATCTGTATCATCCATTTGAGACTCCCAACGTACCTATGATTCCTTCTACCATAACGACTTGAGTTCCCAACCGAGAACTATTCCCGACCATGGCAACAAAAGGTGATAACCCACCTGTAGGGTTAGCACCCTAAGAGGTTTATGTGGAAACTTCTGGAACTCACATTCCCAGTATAAAGATTGATCCTTTGTCACTTCTTCCTCCTGAAGGATTTCCTTATGTTTCTACTCCCTACATGATGGGATGGCCACGTACACCTCCTCCTTATCGTATGCCCTTGGTTTCGTTGGGTTATAACTCTCTCGACGATGATTTTTTAGATAATTTTGGTGCAACTTCATAATTTCAAAATCCCATTTTGTCGTCTGGTGTCACGCCTACTACCTACTCATTTATCCCAAACATGCCAGTAACTGCCTGAACCCCTACCCAACCTACAATGTCGGTAAGTGAAACACACATTCCTCTTAATCTTTTTTCTCCTCCTACCATAGCCATAGTAACTGTGGTTCCTTATGTGAGTGGACAACATAAAAATTCATTTGTTCCAATGTTTGGGAGGGAATATCCTCAGCCCTATGTACCTCCTCCTTATAATGGAAGTTATACACCCCCTGCGAGGGCAAGTTGACCCATTGGCGTTGTTTCTAACCCAAGTTGAACATCAATTCCATCTGTATCAAGAAACATTATAGGGACCCCTTTAGAAGGTCATCAAGTCCCTTTAACTCAACCTTGTTATGTGTGGAGCATGATTTTTCAGAGGTCTTTGTTTTAGCCGGATGTATACCCCAGGAAGTTTTGTACACCCCTCCATGCGGGGGGGTGCGGGGGTGACTTGTCCCCCTCGCGGGGGTCCGGGGGCCAGCGGTCCCCCGGCGGGGGCTCGGGGGCAACACCTCCGAAGCTAAAAACATATGTAAATTTTCCTTGTAAAAGTATAGTAATTTTTTGTCAATCTGGGCCGTTCATTAGGCGGATGATCTGATGGTAGAACTTATGTTTAGTTTAGGTTGTTTTGCCCTAGAAGGAAACCCCTCTCTTTGTATGAGGGCATTGTATTTGAGGTTGTGAGATAGATGTGTATTCGGTGTGAGCGAGAAACAGAGAGGTGAGACTGTGAGAGAAAACAGAGGATATTACAGCGGATTTACTGTAGGTTGTGTCTCTTCATTTTGTTGGATAATAGAAAGGAAGGATTGGATGTTCGAGGTGGACGTAGCCCAAACTGGGTGAACCACGTATATCAGTGTCTCTCTTGTTTTGTGCGTTTTCTGTGTTTATATTTCTACAATATTTTATGTGTTCCATTGCTCCGTAATATTTAATTTCCTAACAACTGGTATCAGAGCCGAAGGTCTATTTGGTTCATAAACTCGCATGAAAGAAGGGTTCCTTGTTCGAGTGGGAGCAGTGGTGGAAGATGGTAAGTTTAGGGTCGAGAAATTTAACGGCCAAAATTTCTCGTTGTGGAAGATGCAGATGGAAGATTATCTGTATCAGAAATATCTATACCTACCATTGGGTGGAAAAACAAAGATGCCGACGGGTATGAAAGATGAAGAATGGAACCTTCTCGATAGAAAGGCACTCGGAACAATACGGTTGTGCCTTGCAGCGTCGGTCGCCTTCAACATTTCGAAGGAAACAACGACAAAGGGTTTGATTAAAGCGTTGGAGAAACTATATGAAAAACCCTCGGCCTCAAACAAGGTATTTCTTATGAAAAGGTTATTTAATATGAAGATGTCGAAAGGTGGATCTGTTGCAGATCATTTAAATGATTTTAATATTGTTACAAGTCAATTATGTTCTGTAGGGGTAAACTTTGATGATGAATTTAGAGCTCTGTTATTCTTGTGCTCATTACCATAAAGTTGGAATGGTTTGGTAATGGCCATTAGTAACTCCGTTTCTGGATCTAGTACTTTAAAGTTTGATGATGTTGTCGGTGCTATCCTTAGCGAGGAAATGCGACGGAAAAGTTCTGGTGAGACATCGGGAAATGCTTTGAGTACAGAGTCTAGAGGAAGAAAAATGGAAAGAGGAAAGAGCTCAGGATATCATAGTAAATCAAGGAAAGGCAGATCCAAGTCCAGATCGGGGATAGTGTGCTGGAAATGCGGAAAGAAAGGACACCTAAAGAAAGACTGTAGATCTCGGAAAGGAAAAGAAGGAGATTCACAGCAAGAAAACAATCATGAAGCAAATGTGACAGGTGAGGTGTTACAAGATGCTTTGATTCTTTCTTTCGAAAATATTACTGATTCCTGGGTGGTAGATTCAGGGGCCTCATTCCATGCCACACCTGATAAGAAATACTTTCATGACTATGTTCAAGGAGAATTTGGACAAGTTCGTTTGGGTGATGATAAACCCTGTAAAATTGTTGGAATGGGTAAGGTTCTTGTAAAACAGCAGAATGGAAACCAATGGCTACTAAAGGAGGTAAGGCATGTTCCAGATCTAAAGAAAAATCTGATTTCAACAACTTTCCTGCGAGTTTATAAGCCAAATAGACCTTCGGCTCTGATACCACTTGTAAGGACTCTGGACACCACATATCTCCACAATGGTATGATACTGTCCACTTTGGGCCAAAGCCCTCATGGATTTTCTTTTGGACTTACTCCAAAAGGCCTCATACCAATGGAGATATTTTTCCATCCTTATACACCCATCATCCTCCCCACTTCTAGTCAATGTGGGACTTTGGTCGTATACCCAACAATCCTCCCCTCGAACAAAGGACCATTGACCCTCCCCTCAAACGATTATCCATCTGTCCACTCTCTGCTAACTAGGATTCTCCGCTCCAATGCGTTGGATGCTCTGATACCAGTTGCTAAAAAATTATATATATTACGGAGCAATGGAACACATAAAATATTGCAGAAATATAAACACAGAAAACGCACAAAACAAGAGAGACACATATATATGTGGTTCACCCAGTTTGGGCTACGTCCACCTCGAACAGCCAGTCCTTCCTTTCTATTATCCAGAAAAATGAAGAGACACAACCTACAGAAAATCCGCTGTAATATCCTCTGTCTTCTCTCACAGTCTCACCTCTCTATTTCTCGTTCACATTGAATACACATCTATCTCTCAACCTCAAATACAATGCCCTCATACAAAGAGAGGGGTTGCCTTCTAGGGTAAAAAATCCTAAACTAAAAATAAGTTCTACCGTCAGATCATCCGCCTAATGAATGGCCCAGATTGACTAGAAATGACTATACTTTTACAAGGCAAATTTACATCTTTTTTTAGCTTCGGGGGCGCTACCCCCGAGCCCCCGCTGGGGGACCGCTGGCCCCCGGAACCCCCAGCCGGGGGGGATCGACCTCCCGTACCCCCACGGGGGGGGCA
The DNA here is from genome assembly GCA_000404065.3 of Pinus taeda. NCBI lineage: Eukaryota > Viridiplantae > Streptophyta > Pinopsida > Pinales > Pinaceae > Pinus > Pinus taeda. The sequence goes on from APFE031593895.1 coordinate 15,323, forward strand.
AGTTCCCCCCACACCCCCCCACATGGTGGGGTGTACAAACTTCCTGGGGTATACATCCGGCTGAAACAAAGACCTCTGAACAATCATGCTCCACACACAACAATCTCCCACTTGGAGAATGATTGTAGCAACTTCTTCACTGCTTCATTTGCTGGACAATGACTCCTCTTTTTGGACCTGGTTGTTTCTCATCTTTATCGTCATCCTTGAAGACCAATTGAAACTGAGCATGTTCTCAGTTTCTCCCTGGTTACAACTTTTGTTAGCATATCTGCAGGATTCTGGCTAGTGTGTATCTTTTCCAGCTTCAACTGTCCATCTTCCAACACTGATCGTATGAAATGGTACTTGAGCTGTATGTGTTTAGTCCTGGAATGAAATGCTGAGTTCTTTGCAAGATGAATGGCACTTTGGCTATCACTGTATAACGTGCCCTTATCATGCTCCTTACCCAATTCACCCCTAAACCTTTGTAACCAAATCATTTCTTTACTAGCCTGTGTAGCAGCAACATACTCTGCTTCTATTGTTGAAAGTGCAACAACACTTTGAATTTTTGAAACCCAACTAATAGTTGTTCCTCCAACAGTAAATACATATCCTGTAGTGCTCCTCCTGTTATCTCTGTCA
>APFE031593896.1:0-68485 GCA_000404065.3 Pinus taeda
GATTTTATGCGACAATACCAGCAAATCTGATGCCAATCTAAAAGACTTGGCTGACTCCTTCCTACACAGAATAGCGGCTCAGGAGCAGGTTCTTCCTTACACAAATATGGTAAGATGGGAACTCCAAGAGCTCCCAATTATCAATAGACTGTTTGAAACTACGGATGGGAGGGTTTTCGGTTCGTTTCGAGCCGAAGACCTAAGGCTAATGTATCACCTACCACGAGAAGAGAAGAAGTATAATGCTGCATTTTTGGAGAAGTTTCGAGCAGAGAACGAGACCGAATCTGAACTTATTCGAGGCTGGAGACAGAATCCAACAAAACACAAGCATGAAACCTCAGGTAAGTACTCAGTTAACTCCCTGTGTTCACCTTACTGTTATGCTGGAATTATGATGTGTAGGCTATGGGGATTGCATGACTCCGGCAATATCACCATAGAAATGTTCCCCCTAATTGAGGCAGCATGCAGTGGAGAAATCATGGACTGGGCGGTCATATTATCTGACAAGTTAGCCAAAGCCATTCTTGACTTCAGGTCTAACTATCGTGTCACAGAGAGGGTTATTCCGCCATTTTATTATAGTGCATATATTATGGATGTGTTGTGTTTCAATTCTGAATTTCCTGTGCTGGGATGGAAGTGGATGTCGCAAGACCCCACACCCATTCACATATATCATCGAAAACTTTGGAAGACTAGTTATAAACACCACCTGTACCAAATCTGCAACGGTTTTATGTTACCAATTCATTATTCAATTTTTAATAAGCCTGCCCCTAAAATATATGAGCAAGCAGCAATAGATTGACTGCAGTAGCGAGTTGGTTTGGGGAGGAGAAATTCACTTATATCAGAGTTTTTGGCAACCAGGCTAAGCCACATGTGCTACCACTCTACATCCCTGATAAGTTACTTGCCAGGGAGGTAGCCTATCAAATTAGCGCTGAAGGGGTTACCCAAACCCTGAAAAGAGCTAAAAAACATGTTTGGCCTTCTTTTCCATTGCGAATTGGAATGTATACCCTGCATGACATCAAGCATGCAGAGAAGGAAGCTGGGAAAATGAATTTTCTCACCCTAGCTACTCTGCCAAGGAGGCAGTATGATCCAAGAAAGATCGCTTACAATGTGCTCGACCAGGCCAAATTGGCCAAGGTCGAGCACAAAGAAGACAAATTCGAAGATTTATTCACATCAGCCGAATCACTATATCAAGTCAAATCGCTTGCCCGAAATGTTTATAATGATGAAGGGCTAGTTGAGTTTAACAGAATCAGAGAACAGAGGTTGCAAACTCTGCCTCTAGACCTGTTAGCAACTATACCGACAGCAACCAGGTCAAGCGAGTCTGAACAACGACATAATACACCACCTCCTACCACATCAAAACAGCAGGAGGAAACACATAGCCAAAGGCAGGAGGTAACTCAGGAAAATGCACAGCGACAAGAAGAAACCCAATCAAAGACCCAAGAGGAGAGCAACTCTAAAGATAACCATGATCCATTAGTTGATCCGCATTTGCTCCAGCAATGGAATCAATTCGATACAATCATCAATAACTTAGAGTGTTCAAAAGATGATGAGGTTTCAAAGGAAGGTGATACACAGGAAGCGACATCAAAACCGGTTTCAGGTGAAACCAGCGGCCTACCCAAAACAAAAGAACTAGAGATAATTCCTAAAGATCCAACGGGAGAGATCGTTTTGCAAATTGAAGAGATCCCCCCTTTAGATATATTTTACAGCCCCAAGCATAAAGCCGTCGTAAAGCGACAGAGGAAAAGGAGAAGAACTGATCAACCTTCCCCATTCCCTGAATTAACAGTAACGGGAAATGTTGTATGGAAAGAGGAATTCAACCCCTCCGATGACTTAACCAAGCTATCACAATTCGCTGGAGCATATTCGGCGGCGACTATTGATAAAGCAACGGAGGTGAGCAATTTGTTAAAAGCCAAGGATCAGGGTATCTCTTCACTATAGGTAAGACTATCAGAAGTTCAGCAGAGGGCAGAGCAGGCGGAGAAAGAATTGCTAGTACAGCAGCAGAACAATAACCAGCTAATCAAGCAATTACAAGAGCAAAAACAGAGGATAGATGAAGGCGCAATACAAAGGCAAAAAGAGATATCAGCAGCACTGGAGCATTTAAGAATATCGACTGAGGGAACAATGAAAGCAAAAGATGAACAAATCACTCAATTGACCACTCAAATTGAGCAAGCAAAAAATCTCCCTAAGATAGATGAATTCAAAGTAGAAGCGCTCCAGTTAAATAAGGGATTGATTAATCAGGTTAAGCTATTATGTCAACATCTTATACGAGCATAACCATTGTGCGAATTGTCAGCGTCTGTAAGCGAAAAGGTAGACAAAGTAAGGACTGACTTGGATCAGGCAGAAGAAACACTGACAAAATTTATAGAATGGCAGGATTTAGATGTAGGCCAGGCAGCTAATCTACCAAGAATTCTAGAATCACACAAAGAGATATTATTCACAGAATGGCAATCACAACTGATGAAAGCAGAAAGAGAAACTTCCAGATGCAGGAAAATCAGTGGAAATTTGGTTGAATTAGTAAATAATACATTGTATTTATCTAACATAATTTCCCAATGCACTCCAGGTCAGTTAACGACAGCAAATATATTGGAGCACTCATGCTATCCGGACTTGGAGAAAAGCGCAAGATTGATCGCTGGAGTCAATAGTCTGACATGGGATGCGTATTGGTTCTTCTTAATCAAACCATACAGCCAAAGAGTCGTCTTGAAGTGCCTAACCGATGTTGTCAGTTATATTATACCTAACATCCAGGATGCCACCTTCTCCGCCCAATTCAGTTTACGCCTCAACAAACCGCCAGAAGTAGAACCAATGCTCACGATAAGTCAGCTAAGGTTTAAGGGCAAACAACCTGAGGCATGACTCATTTCACCGACTGCCAGATCGCCCCTGAGAAGTATACCAGATTTACTAATACCAATTTAGTAGGATTTTGTTTCATAGATCTTTTTAGTTTAGTAGTATTTAAAGACCCTTTCATGCATTTAGAAAGGGTCGTAAAATTTTTGTATATGACTTAAACCCTGAAGCTGCGCTATTGTACTTCAGGGATATTATTTTATGAAACTTGACCAATTATTCTGAATTTGATGAGGAAGGCTTTTATGCAAATGTGCACTATTGTCATTGTTTGAAAGCATTTCTGTGTTGAAGAAGGAATTTTGAATAACGATTGATATTTCGGATCGATCTACAGCTCACATGGTACTATTATCTGCGTCTGTATTCTTTTTTGTTATATGAATTGTTATTGAAATCGCTCTTTGCTATTATCACTTATATATATATGTGTTTTTCACAGCATTCCTTATGCATATCCAACTATTGGTTGTTTATCGCATGCTCTCCTTTTCAGACGTATATATGTATCGATGATATGAACAGTGAATGTAGTAAATTTGTATTTATCGCTTCATTGTGGCTATTCATGTGAAGCAATCTTTGGTATGATTGAACATATTTATCTATTTTACAGAGTCATCTATATGCCTGATAAATAGATAAAGAGATTATTTAACGCTACATTCTGAATGAATAAGTTGTTCCCGGGATTAGTATTAGTTTCCCTATTTTTTCCAATAGAATAAGTTATTCGCCTATCATTTAAGCAATTTATTCATCACCCATCCATCCCTTTTATTTCATTATCGGGAAACTGGTCCCATTATCTCCATTTGGAGCCACCATTCCAAACGAAAAAGGAGCTGTACCAAGGTCCGGACCGGATGGTTATCCCCGATGTTGTGGCAACAATTTCCGAGGCCTCAACAGTTCTCTACTTTAGCCTTGAATTCTTGAAATTTTTAGAGTACTTCATCCTTGGTCTTCATGAAGTAAATCCATGTCTTGTGAGATAAGTTATCAAGAAAAGTCACATAGTATAGAGAGCCTTCTACATATTTCATTGGCATTCGAATGCACACATCAGAATGAACTAGATATAGTATTTCCTTGGACCTACTGCCACTACTTGGACAATACTTCTTGGAATTTTTTCCAAAGCACACAACCTTTACATACTCATTCATGCTCCATTTATAATTATGGAACACCTAAAACCATCTGATTTAAACCATGAAAAACTTTTTAATGAAGGTTAGCATATCTTCGATTCCATAGTTCACATGGATTGATATCATTATGCACTAAAGCTTGAGCTGGTTGTTTCAAGGGTCTATACAACCTTCCTTCATGAAATCCAATTATTTTAGTAGAGTATATACTTGAGCCCTTGGGCCATACAAGTACTTTAACATCAACAAATGATACTTTAGATCCTTTGTCTTCTAAACATGAAATAGAAGCCAAATTATTTTTCGAACTTGGTACATATAATATGTTGTTAAGATGAACATTTTCACCTGATTCCAACTCAATGGATGTTGACCCAATGCATTTCACTTCATAACTATTGTTATCTCTGAGCTCTACCTTTTGTGACGATCTTCTCTCCATTAGACTTGTGATATTGTCACGATATCCTGTCATATGTCTTGAGGAACCACTATCCACAAACCACAAGTCATCACTATCTGCAACAAAAACCGTAAGAGCAGAGAAATAGAAGAAACATTTATCACTTGGATTTTCATTCTTGGGTTTCTTTGGATGTTCACCAATGTCTATTGTGGTAGCATGTTGCTTTCATTTTCTCTTTCTATCATTTGATCCTTTGGGAAATTAATTTCTATAATGACCAAACATTGCAATGATAACATTGAATCTTAGACATGTCTTTTTTCCCTTGAGGAGTAGGTCGTCTGCCTTCATTTCTTCTTTGGAAGCCAAACTTCTTTATTCCTCCAACCTTCTTGGAATAAGCTACACATGCTTGAGAGTCAAATTCTTTAGATCCTTGAATCCTTCCTTTTGATATAAGTCTAGATTCTTCTTTGGTACATGAGGTCCATAGTTCTTCAAAACTTGGAATCTTTTCTTTGCCACAAATACTAGATGCAAATGAGTCCCATGAGTCAGGTAAACCATTAAGTGATGTAGTCACAAGTTTTTTTCAGGAACAATTTCATCAATTTCTTGAAAAATGATCTCTCAATTGAGAGATCCTCATGAAATACGAGGCCAAAATATCATTTCTTGTTATTTTAACACCACAGATCTCATTCTTCAAACTCATTGTTTGACAAATGTTGTTAATGGTGTATAGTCCAACCAAGGAATCATACAACTTCTTTGAAGTGTCAAGATTTCATACATATGGAATCAAATGATCTATGACATAATCCATAATAATGCTCATGTCATTGATGTCATCCTTCTTGTATTTTTCTTTCCCTTCATTATCTGAGGGTTTATTAACTTTATCGTTTACAATACCCAAAACATCATTCTTTGCAAGAATGAGGTCAATCCTTGTCTTCTAAGCCCTAAAATTTGTAGCTCCTTCCAATTTGTTATCTGACTACATAGAGGAATCCATGGCTATAGATAAACAACCATATTTCAAATGTAGGTCTCTCAAAGAGTGATCTCAATGTCCTTTACTTAACCGAAGCTCTGATTTCATGTTGATTTTTCAAGTGTAATGGATATAAGCACTAATTTATGAAAACTAATAATTACTTATAATGATGTAGATATTCTTTTAGCACTTCGATTTTATCGTCAAGTAATTCCGCTTCAGAAATTCAATTATAAATATACAAGGGAAGTAGAGATGACAATGCACAAAGGTAACACAAGATTTACCCCTGGGGAAAGTCTAGAAATATTTTCCTTAGATAAATTATTTAATTCAACAAGAGATACACCTAATTATTCTAGTCAAATATGATGTTCAAACTACCAAAAATACAATGGGAAAACCTAGTCAAACTTTCATCTTATCAAGTCTCCAATCCTCCCAACAAACTCGACCATGCCTGATCTGCCTAGCCCAAAATTTGTCCTACCTGAAAATGCCCAGAAACTCAGCTTTTTTTCCCATACATTACTACCTAGAAACCATACGTGTGAATCTACAAAGAGAGATAGAGATAGAAATCACATGTGTGCATTCAAGGAGATAGAGAGAGATTATTGATATGATTTCGTCCTTCTTCGTCATTCTTATCCTTCTTCTCCTTCGCTTGGATGCCAAAAAGTTATCTTATTTGTGTGTGATATTTAATGGTGCTTAAAGGAGGAGGTCGAGTTCCTTGTATATTTATATATATATATATATATATATATTATATATATATATATATATATATATATATATATATATATATATATATATATATATAATATATATATATATATATATTATATATATATATATATATATATATATATATTTGGATGGTTGAATGAGTATCTCTCTTCCTAGGGCCGACTTGACTTTATTTGGAGCAAAAAATTGAAAATTTTCTTTTGAAACCAACATGAAGAACATGTCTTATATTTTTTATTGCATATACATTAAGGGCTAAAATATTAATTATAAATATTGACCATAACTAAAAAATTCAACAAGTGGAAAAAACAAAATATAACCACCTCTAAAAGTGTTACATCATCCCCACATGTGTGGGATTTCTAATGAAAATTCCAATGCTGGATGGTACGTGTGGCTGTGCAAGTAGTGTGCTCCTCAGTCGAAGGAAGGTGGTAACTACCATGTCATTTGTAATCATTGTAATAACTTGTGACCCTATGTAACCACCTCCTTGGAATCCTTAAATTCCTCAACAAACTAACATGCATATTCCAATGACAAAATAATCATGAATGGATGATGATAATGCATCCAACTAGTCAAGGGAACCATCTCTTAATGGCCATATGTCATTTCTGATGATGCAACACCTTAACATCACCCAAGTCACTATCAAAGATCATAATGCACTGAAATGTACCCCAATGAAGTACATATACCCTAACAAAAAGTCACTAATCCCAATGTGGTGGCATGTATCCTAATGAGGTACACAATTCCCAAGAAAAATGACACATATCCCAATGTATATGGATATGGCTAGATATAAGTATATGGATCCCAATGCATTGTCATGGATCTTGATGCATGGTACGAAGATCTTAATGCAAGGAACCCATCTGTAGTGGTGTGTTCAACTTGTTGATGTGTCATTATCTTGCATACCCATAGTGAATTTTTCAAACACAACACAACAAATGTTATATTTATAATTTTCCTAAGTTTTACCATGGTAGAGCAATAATTAACCCTTATACATGTGTCAAGTTCTAGGACAAAGTGTGTTTCCCAAGTCCCCGAGTAAAATTTTTGTGATGGGATGGAGAAACATGAAAGGGGAAGGGGGAAACTTCATGTTGTGACTTTCAACCTGAAGTAATGATGCACAAATATTATATCTAATCATGTAGCTTTCAAGAGATATGAATTTTATGTATATAAGCCTTTAGAGAGGGAGCTTAACTTTCAATTTCTTTTCCTTTTCACTATTTCTTACTAGCCCTTTTTCCTTTATCATTAAGTGTTTAATTCATTAAACAAGTCCCTATTATTAGGGTATTCATAGACAACCATTGGAGTAGGGGAAATGGCCTCTTAGTGTGGTAGCATTCACTCAAGCTTTACATTTTATTAGCTCTAACTTTATTTTCTCTCCACTTATTAGCCTTTTGGCTTGATGACTTATATTTTTCTTCATTTACACCTTTATTGTGATATTCAACAATCCAAACATGAAAGGGTAAAGTATTCTTATAGATGGGATGGAGTGAAGGAGTGTAGTAGGAAGTGAAGTATGGTTGGGATATCCAAGGCTCTACCTTAACCGAATAGAAAAATTGATTTGAGAAGTGAGAACTTCTAAAGGAAAACCATGTCCCTTATGATAAGGTGAGGTAGAGAATAACATTATAACATTATGAAGTGTTATCAAATTTCATTAGATTTTACCACTTTCACAACAAAATCTAGAATTTGGAGCACCATGTCCAAGCAAGAACACCAATGCATGAAATATCAAAATAAAACATGTTGTAACCAAAACGTATAATTCCTAAGTGCATATTATATGAGAGGTGAGGGCACCTCTAAGGTAGTTACCCCTTGGGGGGTAATAGTAACCATGAATAATATCTACAATAACTAGGAAGTACTCCCTTTTAGGAACATGAATTGCAAACGTTTTACATTGACCTAATATTACTTGATATTACACAATGTAGATCTCGTTCCAATCATAATGATCTACAAAATCCACTTGAACATTTTCCTACTTTATGTCTTTCCAACTTGTGCTTTTGGATATGAAGTTTAAAGGTCTTTGGTATTATAATTTCTTTCCTTTTCAATATCTTTTTTCATGGAGAGAGAGAGAGAGAGAGAGAAATTAACCAACAAATGAATAAATAAATTTGTTTGACCAATAGAATATAAGTAACTTAATTGACACATGAAGAAGTAAAATAAGAAATCAATATACTTTTTTTAATGCAATAAAAAATGGGGTTAGGGATATTGTAGAGTTTGAGTTTGGATAGTGGCATTTAGCATCATTTCAACTCCTTTCATTTAACAATTTATCCATTTTCTTTTGTAGTTTTATATAAACCTCATGACTAAAAAAATAAAATAAACATGTTATAATGGCATAAATGTTAAATTGAAAATATTATTATTGATAAACTTAAGATCCATCCAAAATAAACCAACAAATTTTACTTAAGCTCATTAGTGATATCTTCCAATGACAATTCCCCTAGCCTTACATGTGATAATGTCATTGTTATACTTGTTTCATCCTCCACTCCTTGCACCAATTACCAAACTATTATTCCCATTCCTTCAGATAAATTCATGAGTCAAGACTTGTCTTACCATTGCTTACTATGAATGTTTTACACCTTTTAACCTTCTAATTTTTATTGTAACATTCTCCCACCTACTAAATATATCATCAATTATGTATTATGTACATCCAATGATAATTTATTATAATAATCCATAGCTCTAAATGCATCACTTCTTTTTTGGTTTTAGTTTCACAATTTCCTCATCAATTTGGGAAGATTATTTCCATACATCATCGGTTCTAAAATATCCTTTAATATGACTCATCCCTATTACATATTTATTTGAATTCATTTGAATAAATGGCACAAACATCCTATATTCACTATCTATGTTATGATCCTACATCAATAAATTTGTTTCCATTTTTTATTAAACCAACATAAATAATGGATTTCTCATAAAGGGGGTTATTTAGATACTCTTGTATCCATTCTCTTCTCGCTTTTGAAGAATGATTTCTCTCAATCACATAATAATGAAATTCAAAACATTTTGATCAATCAATGCATCTCTACTATTAATGTCCTTCCCATCAAGAAGAACCAAGTAGTCAACCATATGTGCATATGAATTATACCTCATTAATGCTTTCAAGTTATGAATATGCAATTGCTGTTTTCTTTTAATTTAAAGCTTCTCTTAGTTTTTTATGGGTTTGTAAACTTTTTTGAAATTTAATTGAAATATGTAACCATTTCCAACCAAGTTGTTACTACTCAATTCATCTTGAGAAATATTTTTTCTTATTTTCAAAACAACATAATTACATTAATACCTAACATTTTGATTTTCTTACTACCCTTAGAACTTTCACTATTATATTTAGAGATGATAATGACTTCCACATTAAGATATAAAACAATAAATCTTCTTATTTTAAGATTTTAAGGAGTGTCATTCAAATCTACAATATGCTTGTGATAATTAGGAATGGAAATAACATTGTCTATGCTTCTTTTACATCTCCATGACTTTCATTATTTTGAACAAAGATGGAAACATCAATGGCCCCAATATCAACATCATCCTCATTTTGTGTGGCTAAAGGTCTAATTGTAACCTTTCTATCTTTATTAAATTGTTGGGGCTTCTTTATTTTTTAATATTTATTAAACTCCTCCCTTAAAGTGTGGGTGTGAATTTCTAGTACTCTCTATTTTTTTTCTTTACTTCTTGTTCCTTCTGATTTATTTATATAAAATGCATTGATGACATCCATGCTATTCTCCTTCATAAAATAAGTTTTCCCAAACATTTGTGAAAATGGCATGGAAAAATCTTGTAAAAATAATATATAACATTTCAGTATTAAACATGTTAGAAATAATATTAAGACACTTATAATATACATAAAAACATTGAAAAAGAATAACCAAACTTTCCTTTCCTTTCCTACCATAATGTCTTTAGATGCACATACTTTTATAAAACCTTCTTATTTTTTATGGTTGCCCATTTTGAACAAATATGTAAGCTACAAGTCTTCTCTTTTTTCATGAGGGCATAATCTATCTTTGTGTCAAACTTGACACATATGTCTTGTAACAAACTAAGTGCTTAATAATGTGGTTGAATGTGTTCAAGCTCAAGAAAATTCAAAAATATACTTTGAACATTATTATTTTTTCTTATTCACATGCCAAGAATTGTCCATTTGTTTTTCCTCGCAGCAGACTTCCAATCTTTGACATTCTTCATTAATATTAATATTTTCTTCCTGAGTAGTGCCAAAAATACCAATTACAATTTTAGAGGCTATTATGATGAGCCTTGATGTAGAGACATTCATGGATAATCTTTTTAAAGTCACTTTCAAGGAATGCAAAATATAAAATATAATTTAGTATTTAATATTTATTTTTATGTTTTTAAATTAAGAAAATTTACAATTAATTGAAATTTTAAATATTATTGTTCACAGAGTTTTGGATAGACAATGATTGGGTGTACTAATAAGGCACTTCTAAATGTTAAATCACTAGTTCAATTCTCTTCTTTATTCACATGTTATTTTTGAACATGACCATGATATAACCTCACCAATCCTGAACTTATAAAAAAAAAAAGGAAATTTTAAATATTATTATTATTAAATGCAAACAAGAAAAATAATGAATACTAAAAAATAAGAGATATTTAATTACCATCTTAGAAAATATAAAATAAAATTACTATAAAAAAAATTATAAGAAAAAGTCATTTTAAAATATCATTGTTAAAAAAAATACTGTTATAAAAACAAAAATAGAGAATAGAAAACAAACTAGATATTTTAAAAACCAAAAATTAAAATTCTAAAAAATAGAAACATAAAAAGTTAAAAATTGTATTAAAAAAAATAAACAAGATTTTAAAATAAATTAAATGCATCCCTCCCTCCTCTTCACCTTTCTTGTTGCTTTTTTTCTCCCTCTCTCTCCTCCCACCCACCACCTAAGTGGCAGGTGTGGAGGGGGAGAAGATGATGTGTGATAAGTAGGAAGGAGGGGAGGAGAAGAGAAGGTTGGGAAGGTAGGAGGAGGAGAGAATATATATATATATATATAAAAGAGAAGAGAAAATGTATTTTAAAATATTTATTTTTGTCATAGTTGTCTTTCAATTTTAAATCTTAATTTTTCATAAGTATTTTTTATTTTTTTCTTCCTTCTATTTTTTATTTATATTTATTTTTTATGTATTTGTTTCATAAATTTATTTTTTGTGAGTAGCTATTAGGGTGCAAAATTTAGGAGGAAAATTCAATGTAGAGCTTAAAAGGAAAGGTCACAATCGGTGTTAAGGGAAGAAATTTTCTTTGACAAGATTTGTAACACCCCGCAACTACCCAAATGAGGGATATTACCACTCAAATCTATCTTTGTTATCATTTTTTTCTAGGAAGACAACTCAACTCAATAATTAATAAATGTAACCTACCCATTCATTGAATAAGTGGGTCAAATGAGTTTCAATGGTGTATACGAGTCAACAGTGTAGTTGAATCAATTGATTGATAGGTCCTGTCAACAAAAGTAGCATGCCTCTTGAATTGTGGTTCTAGACTCTTATCCAAGTCATGCTTTCACCATTCTAGTTTTCTAGCTGCTATACTTTCAATCTTTCTTCTTAATCTTAGCTCATAAAACTTTTAATACCAACACTAATCATGCCACTAGGGTTCAATTCCCATCAACGTCTTTTCAATTTATCTATAACATATTCTAGGTGCGTTACTAGATTTAATTCCTCTATTATGGTGCCCCTAGTACAATACTTTTATTTTGTCATGAATGTATCATATATACTAACATGAAATATAACAAATAAGACAAATACAGATACCCATAACACATAGAATACATGAACAACGCATACACACAAGCATATACTTAGCATTAAGCATTTGATAACATAATAGGAACACTTATCTTTTATAACTCATTAACTAGCTATAGATATCAAAACTTCCGCCTAGCCATCGACCTTATCTCTCTAAATCTCTCAACAACGGTCACTCCTAAGCTAGTGTTATGTCTCCATTTGGTAAGTGGTTCACCTAGAGATAAATATGGTCATACAATCAATACCAAACAAGTACTAGGCCAAGAACCAACTCTATAAACCTACTTAATTATAGTTTTCCATCCCCTAATCTATATAACCCAAGGTAATGTGCCCCCTTCTTTTCCTTTGTAGTCCTTCAGTATGTGCCACTACCCTTCCAAGGATTCCATTAGATGATAGCCAGGAAGTCTCTGAGTATTGTATCTCTAGGAGTCCCAACTTCCCTTAGGAGTCTTCCAAGCACCCCCTAGGCCTCACACTAGGAATTCCTACCCAACCAAATCCATCTCCAACTCCAACATTACCCTAGGAAATCCAAGGAGAATCGGCAATAAAATCCCACTTGGGAATTCACAATGATTTACCAAGTGACAAGGCTCAATGTCTATCCATGCTCAATTACCCTCCAGTCTCTAGCATGATCCAACAATGAACTAGGGAGAATGGTGTAAGAGTGATGATAGAATAATAGAGAGAATCACAGGAAAAAATATTTAAGTATGCATGTGGTTATTTCACCAAGTGTCATTTAAGGAACTCTCCCCCACTGCTTGGGAACTCACATAGACCATTAGTCCCATTCCTTTTCGGATTTAGGAATAATTCCCCCTTGTCACTTAGGCTTATACCATGTCTTTATAACTTTGGGTTATATTCATAAAGTGACATAATGAATACTTTATTATTTTCTTTGCATCCACAACATGGAAAACTAACCAAGTATGTGTGGATGTGCATTGAATGACAAGGAAATGAAGGTGAAAATTAAATGATGTAAAACTTCAGAGGTAATTCTTGTGGGAAGTTTTTTTGCATCCACATAGTTGGAAAAATAAATTAGATCCTATACTTAGCTTTTCAAAATGTACAATGCATAAAGGTAACAAGGGCATGATAAAAATAGGTAAGTTCCACCACTTTGCATAAGTTGGGGCCAAAAAGAGAGATTAAATAATAATTGCCTTGGAAAGTGGTACACATATTTTGACTTGTATGTAATGAGTAAATAATAAAGTTTATGATGAATGGAGTTGAAAAAATGGATAGTAAATTATTATTTATTTTCTGAATTTGGTTCAATTATTTAAAGCGGACATGGAATAATAAAAGAATAAACATTTGGGGGAACCCTTCGATAAAGAATTTATCCCACATATGTAAATGAAATTTATAATGGTTTTATATAAATATGTTTCCTAGCCTAGTTAATAAGATAATAATGTTTCAGTGAAAAAATAAAAAAACTTTCCAAGTAAATAACTAAAAGTTAAGTAATGCATGAGGAAGTTAAGGGATGAAACAGTGGGGGCTAGGTGGCCCTGGTGCTGAAAAAGAAGCACCCTCGAGATGACATGTGGCATTGGTTTCCATGTCATTAGCCACATGTCAAATGTATGAATATGTTAACATGGTGTTAGTACAAAACATTTTGAGGGCCATATCTAGGCATCCAAAACTCATAATAGAATAAATTTTATATTGATGAAAATATCTTGAAGAGAAGAAGATGGAGGCCTTAGAAGTGAGTAAAAGAAAGAAAAAAATTATAACCCCCACCTCCTGAAGGTAACCTAAGGGGTTCAGTGTGTTATAGAATGGTATTAGAGATAGATTCAACACTTAGGCTAAATGGACTCAAGAGAGAGAAAAAATGGTCATTGATAATGAGAAATGTTTTCTTCATAAATAGAAAATGATTGCTATAATGATTTGTTAAGTTCAAATTTATTTCATTAAAATGAAAGATGGTTGTTTATCAAATATATATTATAAATCTAAATTATGATGACTATGCTAAAGTTTCTATATAAATTTTCTTCTTATTGTTTGGTTTATAATTCTAAAACACAAATGGGGTAAGGATCAAGCTAAATGAATTATTTTAAAATATTTGATTTCCCTATGAATTTAATAATTAGTTGGTATATTAACATAGATCCAAGTGTGACTTACAGAGGAAGAAGAGCCTCAATCTCAAGTTAGTGTAGGGTGATGAGTGTGATTCCAAGGCAATAAATTAAGCAAGGTTTTTTTTTCTAATAAAGTAATAGTGGCATGTTCTTTTTAGCACCATAGAAGAAATTGACAATGAAGGAAATATTACTAGAAGAAAGGCATGGAATAAATGGAAGGAACCTCCTACATCAAGGATGAGGATTCATATGAGAGGAAAGTTGTTGAAACCCCTCCAAATTTGGAAGAGACGATGAGAAGTTTGAAGAATGAACTTAGAGTTGCAAGGCAGATAATGAGAGGCTCATTAGAGCCCAAGAGAAGTGGACCAAGATAAATCTAGTGCTTCTACAAAGTCTATATGATATATAAAGACAATTGTAGGGAAATCAATGTGGATAAACATCATTTAAGGAAGCCACGAATCCCATCAAAAATCCAAGGCATAGGCCAACTACTACAAACATAGTGAAAATTTCAGTAAGGAAGGGGCAAAGGGGTGTCAAGAAGGACACATATGATTATAATACATCATTATACTCCTCTAGTGAATAGATAGATAGTTATGAAAGGTTGTCTAGTATTGAGATTAAATCAAGTTACTAAAAGAAGAATAGACATAAGGAATTCAAGAAGGAAAATCCACCTAGATTTGATGGTGAGATCAAGAAGGGGGTGGAAGTAGAGGTGTGGTTGTTGGGACTAAAAAATTATTTCCATGTGCATGATTACTCCAGAAACATGAAAATAAAAGTAGCTATATTTAACTTGAATGCAAGGGCTTATATTTGGTTGGAAGAACTTAAGAATGTTAAAGGAATTAATGAGAGAAAGTTTACTTGGAGATATTTTTAGAAATACTTCAAGAAGAAGTATTTATTAGAGAGATATTATGAAGGAAAAATTAGAGAATTTAATGAGCTTAGAATGGGATAGCTCATTATGGATGACTATGTAGATACATTTATAGAGATGTTGACGTACATGTGTATTGTGCATTAAGAACGAGAAACTGAAGATACAATGGTTTCTCAATGGGTTTGCATATCCATATCAAGACCTAATTGAATTTGATGAATCCAAAACATTAGATGCCACACCATCTGTAAGGCTATGTATTGTTATGAGTATTCAAGGCAAAAAATGTAGTCCCATACACTTGGAAGAAAAAAAGGACAAAAGTAAGTTTAAAAAGGAGGGATTCAAGGAATCACAACATAAGAAATCAGTGCTAAGTCCAATTTTACAAGAAAAAAGTGTGCATCAACGTAATTATCCCACCTAAAGTGGGAATAAGATGTTATAAATAGAAAGGGAAAAAACATTAGATCAAAAGAAAGCGCAACAAAAATGTTGGGGGTGTAGGGAAGAGCACCTATTAAGATATTTTCCACATAGACAACATGATAGTATAAGGGTTTACAATGTCCAAGAGGTCACTACTATCAACGATGTAGCCAAAAGTGTACTTCTATTTTATCCAATTGTGGAGAATCACCAAGAATACCACCATGAATCAATGGTGGAGATGGAAAAGGAAGAAGCATACAAAGTTATGGTTGTTTCATCTAACTACAAGGACCAAAAGGAACGTGGTTGAAGCCATCAAATCTTGATAGTTCAAAATGAATGGTTTACACACACAAGCCACCTTAAATGTTCTACCTATGGGGTCATATGACATGTTTATTTGCATGACTTTGTTGGAAACACATATAGCTGAATTGAACTACTACAATAAACACTTGGAATGTGTAGATAATGAAGGGAAATAGAAGATCCTTTAGGGAGTGTGAAAGCTTGTGTTTGTAAGGAAATTTTTAACTTTACAATTAAAGAAATCAACGCAGAAAAGGGTGTCTATTGTATTCTATACATGTTATAGATTCGTCTGACGATAACAAGCTGAAAATTGAAGACCAACTGCTGCTACAATAATATAGAGATGTTTTTCCAAATTAAATGTCGTGAATACCTCCCAAAGGAGATATTGATTTTTCAATAAAACTTATGTTAAGAGCAATGATTGTGTCCAAGGAACCTTGTAGAATGAGCATGCCTGAGTTGGTGGAATTGAAGATACAATTAAAGGAAATGTTAGACAAAGGGCACATCAGGTCTATTTTGACTCTGTAACGAGGACCAATATTTTTTGATTTAAAATAAAGACAATACCCTCATGTTATGTGTTGACTATAGACACCTAAACAAGATGACCATCAAGGACAATTATCCATTGCCTTGAATTGATCTAAGAGGAACTACAATATTTTCAAGAAATAGACTTGAGATACAAATATCATCATGTTAGGATAAAGGATGAAGACATTCATAAGAATGTGTTTAGGACCGGGTATGGAACTTCAAGTTTGTAGTGGTGTGATTTGGACTTACCATTTCACCATTTACATTTATATGCATAATGAATAATATCCTCAACATTATTCGGATAAGTTTATGTTGGTATTTATTAATGGAAATTTTTTGTATTCAAAGACTTATCCTCAAAAATTATTTGGACAATATGTTGGTATTTATTAATGACATCTTTGTGTATTGATATACAAAGGGGGGACATGAAGAACATCTAAAGAAGGTATTGCAGGTGCTAAGGAACACCAACTATATGCCAAGTTTAGTAAATGTGATTTCTTTCAAAATCAAGTATATTATTTGGGCCATGTTAAGATCAAGGAAATCATGGATTTGCTTGCACCTCGAACTATTTTAGAAGTAAGATCCTTCATGGGATTGGCAATATATTGTAGGAGGTTGATTCAAGAGTTCTCAAATATGGTCCATCCAATCACTTCTCTACAAAGAAAGAGGGAGATATTCCTGTGGTCGGACGAATGTGGAGCAAGCCTCTGCTAGCTAAAAAATATTCTAAGTAATGTCCCTATCTTGAAGATTATAGATCCAAACAAAGACTTTGTGGTTTGTACAAATTCTTGCAAAGAAGGACTTGGTGGAGCCTTCATGCAAGTGGGCCATGTGAGCAACCAGGAATCCAGGAAATTAAATGAGAATGAAAAGCATATGTGACGCATGATTTAGAGTTTGTAAACATTGTGCATGCTTTAAAAATGTGGAGGCACTACTTTTTTGGGAGAAAGTTTATACTACTGGCAGACCACATTGGGTTTAAGTAGTTGTTGGTTAGTCTCAACTAAATGGCAAGAAAGATAAGTGGATGGTTCTTATCAATGAGTTTGATTTTGAGATATAACAAATTAAAAGGAAAGAGAAATGAGTATCAAATTCACTCATCCAGATCATGCAAACAATCCATATAACAACAGTTAGTATATGGTAATCATATATAAAGGAAATAATTATAGATTCCCTACAAGGTGTTGAACACTTCAAATCTGTAAAAGGATGTTTGGAAAAAGAGCCTAAGGGACCACTATGTGAAGGATATAGTTAACAAAGGAAAAATTATTGTTGTATAAAGGTAGATTATATAGAACAAATTCAACAAACTTGAAGAAGTTCATAATGGATGAAATCCATAAGAGGCCTTATTCCAGTCACCCATATTTTGAAAACATGGATAGCACCCACAGGAAATTTATATTATTGGCATGGGATGAAGAAATAACTTGCTATATATATATATTTTAATGTTTATAATGTCAATAGGTTGAAATTGAACAAAATCATCCAACGGGGTTGTTGTAGTTAATCCAAATTCTAGAACATAAGTGGGAAGTGATATATATGGATTTCATCACTAGTTTACCAAGGACCACAAAGAAATACGATGAAATTGTGGTGGTGGCAGATAAATTGAGTAAATAAACTGACTTTATACCCATGAAATCAACCTAAAAATAAATTGATATTGCGAATATTTTCATGAAATAAATTTTAAGATTCCATGGTATGCCCAAGATAATCATATCTGCTTGGGATGCCAAGTTTACCTCAAGTTTTGGAAATCTTATTTTTTAGGTTTTGGTACATAGTTGGCATTCAACACAACCTACCATATGCAGACAAATGGGTTAAAAAAAGGGTGAACATAATGTTGGATAATATGTTAAGGATGTATGTTATGCATCAACCTAAGAAGTGGAAGACTACTTACCTCTCGTAGAGTTTTCCTATAATAATGGCTATCATGATTTAATAAAAATGAGTCCATTTGAGTCATTATATGGTAGAAAGTGTAATATACCAATCAACGGGGATAATCTAGTGGATTGAATCACACCTTGACCAGACCTATTAAAAGAAATGGAATGAGAGGTGACAAAGATCAAGTAGAATTTGAAAGTGGCACGGGATAGACATAAAACTTATGTAGATCAAAACAAAACTCAAAAGGAGTTTCAAGTAGGAGACATTGTGTATACTAGGATCAAACTAAAGAAAATTTCTTTGAAAATGGGAGCATGTGCCAAGTTGGAAACATGTTATTGTGGGCCCTTTGAGATCATAGAGGGAGTGGTGCAAGTAGAATACAATCTTGCCTTACCTCCTATTGTTAAAATACATAACGTATTTCATGTACCTTTTCTTAAGAAATATGTGCATGATGATAATCATTGATTGGGTTGTGATTCAAGTGGAACCTCAAAGATATGTTTAGCTAGATCCTCAATGAATACTTGAAAGGAAGAAGGCCTTGATCCATAATTGAGTCATCGTGTAGGTCAAGGCACAATATAAAACACTTTGGAGAAGATGAGGCCACATGGGAATTGGAGGATGTCATGAAAATGGCATATCCATTTTTGTTTGGTGTACACAACATTGAGGACAATGATCCTTTAAGGAGGAGGGATTGTAACACCCCAATTTGGACCATTTTTTGTAGTTGTAAGTATGACTTGTATTGTTGGAGGTGAAAGCATGGAAATTTTTATAAAATATTGAATTATGAAAATATGTTTTATTTTAAAATACTGATACAGCTAGATGAAGAGGGAATTATTCCACAAATTTTAGTGCCATGAGAGGGAATCGTGAGGGGGGATTAGGAAATTTATTACCATAAAAATATGTTGCCCAAAATTATTTTCCAATTTTTCATATTTTCTCATATATTAGTTAAGATGGGAATTGGTAGTTTAATTACCAACTTCCTAAGTTCTGAGAATAGATGGAAGTGGTATAGGATTGTCCTAGAAGTATGGGAAAAGCACCATTCTAGAGAAATTAGAATTGGACCCTCAAAATTTTGATTTTGACCTACAAAATATTGGGGCTGAAGGAATAAAATAGGTTATTATCGTGTGCAGAGAAGAGGGGATGCACATGAATGGGCTTGGGGGCCAAAAATAGATGATAATTTGTGCCAAAATAACTTTTGAATGGTAGTAGAATAGAGAAGAATTATTAAATCCATTTTATGGTTGAATAAATCAAGCTTAAGGGTCTTTAATTCAAATTGGAAAAGAGGGTTGTGAATTTATGGGTTTCTAGTTGAATGAACACAAATAAATTGAGAAGCAAGGGTGCTAAGGGACTACTAGGGCAATCAAATGATTTCCTTGTGCTATGAAAACTAGTTGTGGTGACCCTTGTGACTTTGAGCAAGCTCCCTTGCTTGGTGGGTTGAAAGACAACTTGTTGATTTCTAAATGTGAATGAGATTTTCCTTCATATTTCTACACGTTGAAGAATAAGTGAGTTCTTCCCTAATGGAATCACAATTTGGCTTCGGGGTGGAAAACTACAAAGGAAATTAATGTATAGTTGAGCTTATGGTTGGATGGAGAGTGGCTCACCCTTCTTTAGTCTCTGAAAAATCTCAAATCAATTCATATAAGTGTATTTATCTTTCAAAACTATTATGTGTTATCTACTTGAAGTCATACAAATGTTGCTCAAAATGTGAATTCATGTTTTATTCCTTCTTGATTTGAAATTTGATCTCATGTGTGAATGGTTCAATGTTGCCTCTTGAATGTGATTGAATATAACCCTTTGAAATAAACTTTTAACGTGAGTAATTGTAAGGGTATTTTATGGTTGAAAGAGTAGAGAAATTTTGTCTCTTAACCGCTTCAACAACCATGATGCTTGAATAGTTGTGGACGACTCTCAGTAGGTCTCAGCCATGAAAGTTGGATATACTCTAGCTAAGCCAAATATGCCTTAAACCTATTTTCAAGGGTACATGATACCATTTTAGTTGTGGAACAAATTCAAAATGTAAATGTTAATGTTTTGTAGTGAACACTTAGTTGCAAGAGTCTTCACAAAAAACTTGAATTAACCAATTAAATAAATCACCAAGGAACTCATGAAATATGTAAATCTGTTGTAAAATTGAATTGGGGCCTTTAGAGCCTTTTAAATTAATGTATTATAAGTATCTCTTTTGGGACAACAATAATAATGAACCAATTGAATTTTTTTTATAAATTGGGTGAGGAATATATGAAGGTATTTCTTGTGTGGTAATCTTAGAATGATATTGTGAATGCCTTAGTTGGGAAAACCATGCAACATAACCCATGGTCAAACTGAGAAATTTAAATTCATTATGTTGTCTTAAAGTTTAAAAGCCCTCTAGGCTATCATGAATCTATAAATTAAATTTAGGGAATGGTTACACCAAGGTTTCAAGAATTGGGAGATTGACATTTATTAATGTGAAGGAATTATTCACAATTACATGGGATGAAATTGATTGTTATGGCCTCATTTATGTTTATTCTATGGTAATTGGTTATGGTTACTTTTGGTGGGAATGTCATTATCATTGATGAAAAATAGATTCATTGATTATATCAAAGGAGGCATGGCAACTCGAGCATGCATTGGATGAAAACCAATGTCATTGATGTCAAAGGAGGTATGAGAGCTTGAGGATGATAACCAGTGTCACTAATGGCCTTCATCAATGGAGGCTAGATATCTTCAAAAAAATTGAGTATTTACTAAAGTTATGATGATAAAATGAGTATGGGGTGCTCTGGATGAATAGGTCTTGTCAAGAGACTTCTAATGATATACTACACTTGGAAAATATCCTATTGGATGAGAAGTTATGATAGTTTGAAGTGAAACTATGGGAAAAAAGGTAAAAAGGGGGAAACCCCAAATTTGTTAAAATTCTTGCATGTTACAGAATATATTAGGCGTTCCATAAGCAATCAGAAGAGGTGGATGTCCAAATTGCATAATATTTAATGGGTTAAACATTGCACATCTTCTAGCAGATCCAAAGGCGACGATTGAGTGAAAGGATATATACGAGGAACAGGGCGTGAACTTCCACACTATTAAATGATAGGGGTGCCCCCACATAGGCATGACATGTCAACTTGATGATGACATTAGTAGAAAAGTGTGGCCTAGTATTAGTATGACATGTCAACATGATTATGTCAACAAGATGATTTGGCAGTATGGATGACTGTCATGTCGCAGGTAAAAATGGTAGCTTGGTGACCAATCAACTTGTTTTTAAGTGACATGTGGAATCACTCATTGGGCACCACATGGCATGATTATGTCATGCTTCCATCACCACACAGTTAAGTAATGACCCCCAAATATCAAGTCATATGGCATAAGGGGTAAGCCCTAAGTGACTAAGGGTCATAACGGGGAAATTAAGTTGTGGTTAAATGGAAAGGTTGCATGGTTGGCCCCAAGGCCTAACGGTTGGATGAATCATGTGTGTGTGTGAGAGAGAGAGAGATCCTACTACGACATGAAATAACATGAACTCACATTGTATTCAAAACACATGTTTATTCCTAACTCTATGGTTTGCAAAGGTTCAACTTGCTTCATTATGTGACTTATGCATATGACTTAATAATTGGTTCTATGGTTTCCAAATATTCATTGGTGATGTGACTTGATTCATTATATGGCTTATACATATGACTTGGTCATTGGTTTTGTGGTTTGTGAAGGTTCATTAGTGATATGAATTGCTTCATGATGTGGCTTATATATGACTTGATCCCTAGCTCTATTGTTTGCAAAGGTTCATTGGTGACATGATTTGCTTCATTTTGTGCCTTATGCATATGACTTGATCGATGGCTTTGTGGTTTGTGAAGGTTCGTTGGTATTTCACTTTTTCTATGGTTTCGGGTTCAATCCCACAGAGGGCTTCATTATGTAGCTTGTACATATGACTTGATCATTGGTATATGGTTACAAGTCTGTGGAGGGATTCATTTTGTGGCACACATATATGGGTTGGAAATAAAGATAGTTGCAAGCCATGGTATGACCAAGCGTATTTCAAAGTCAAATTTGTAGTTGGTTATGGTTTGTATGAGCAAGGCCATGGGTTTGATCCAAAAGAGTTCGCCTTTTTTATTATTGGGGGTTATTGGTGTGCTGAAAAAGGGAATTTTGTTGAGCCCTTTAAGGTGCACTCAGTAGCACCAAAAAGGTGAATTTTGTATAATGTACCCTGAAAGGGAAATTTTGTCAAACAATTAATTTGTGATATGGTTTATTATGTTTTTTGAGGTGATTTTTAAAACAAATTGAATTTTGGAAAAGGGGAAATGATAAGGATTTTGATGTGATCTTACAAGGGGACATGAAGCACCATGGTGATATGTTTGTGTTGTCATAAAGCTACCTTTCTTGTTGTTATGTTTTGGGGCTTATGAGCACGTTTTTGTATTCTTGATTAAAACAAGATCAAGGACATAAGTTATGTTTGTAGATTGATGAACAGGTTGTGACAACATTGGTTATGAATACAGATTGAAGAACAAGTTGTGACAACATTAGTATGGTCAGCTTCTGAATACATATATTTGTTTTGGTGCTTATGGATCTAGTCTAAAAATTTAGAAACGTGGTCCACTAGTTTGTGAAGGAGGTGGGTTCCTCTATCAAAGGTTGGTGCCTCAATAAGGTTGTAGTCTACAACAAGTGGGTTCTTGCACATATTGGGGGTTAATTCCTATAAATTTATTTTTGGGGTTGGGTGCCTCCAACAGGTTGGTGCCTACAAATCTATGTAATTAAATTGAAGAGGATAAAAATAATTTGTGATTTCCTCTCGCAAGGGTTTCCACATACATCTAGTGCCTTATTATGATGATGTGATGATGTTCTTTAATGATGCATGATTATGGCAACCATTTTGATTAATTGGTGAATTGTTTAAATTGATGAAAATTTTCTATTACATTGATTCACCCCCCCCCCCCCTCAGTGTAATCTTTAGTCTAACAACTTTCATGTTGTTGGAAAATCAGAAAGGTTGAAATATTTTCTTTATATTGATAATTACTTGTGATATTCTTATGTTCTTATTAGCTTTATTGTGTTATTATTTTAACTTAATTCATCAAACAATTACCAAAATCATAACATGAAGATCAAAGACACCAGATGTAGGCAGACAACCAGGGAAAAACCCCTATCTAGGTGAAAACCCAGACAACAACTCTTAATTTAATAGTTTCACAAGATGATCCAAGACTCCTTGACCTAGACACAGACTTCCTCCAATCACTAATTCATCCTTTCCTTTCTTCTACAAATGATAACCTTCCAGCACTTTGACCTAGCACTTTGATCTTGTAGCAATAGAATTTCGATCTTCCCAGTAACAGAACTTCGACCCAACAGTATAAATTTTAATTCTCCAATAGCATATCTTCGACCCCAGTAGTAACCCAGTCAGTTAATATGAATGAGGGAGAGAGATATCCCAAAACTTCGACTTTTGTCATTCTTATGCAATTTTCCTTCTTTTCTTGGAATTTTGCACTTTTCTGCTTCTACTGCTTGTATATCAAACTTATGTGAACCACCTCCAAATGAATTGAACTACACTATATTTATAGCCTTTTCCGGAGTTCAAATTACCCTCATGTAGGTCAACTTGATGAGGTAAGGTCCAACTTGGTGTGGAGATGAATCAATAATAATTATTTTTACATGATTCAAAAGCCCAAGAAGGGTCTCGTTAAGTAGACAATGACTCTAATGACTTAATATAAAACCTAGAAGTCCTCAATGTGGAATTTGACCTAAAACATGACGACACAAGCATGAAACCCATGCTTTAATAAGTCATAATAAAATGATAATAATAACAATTTTTTTTTCTTTTGATAAATACATCTCATTATGACTTAAATACAATTATCAAGACTGAACCTAGTTACATTCTTCAACACTCCCTCTTAACTAGGGATGTCTCATACTTACAAATATATATACAAGTACATGGAAGATCTAAAAACACATAACCCATGAAGAGTTTAGGCACACACAATGCCACAAACTAGATTTCTGACTAGGGCAATCTATTTGGGTGGGACTAAGATGAACTAAAGCTTTCAACCTCTCTAAATACCATTAGGATTACTTCCTAACCATCAACTCAGGGAACTAGGTGTGTAATGCAAGGTCAGAGATCTATGACCAATGCCACCCTCCCTACTAGATAACTAGACATCAACACACATTTCAACCAGATGTCCTCCTAGGAATTTTTTGTTACACAATGCCTCAACACATCAAATATCTCCCGATCAAATAGATCAGTAACATCAAGCATGCTTCCAAAACTTCGAGAGATTTACTTGAACAATCACAACCCCAATCAGTAACAAATTTTCAAGTTAGCACAAACCTTCGAGGTCTTAAATCATCCTAATGCTACTTCACAATTTATCATATTAGGACTTAGAGGCTTCCTAAAAGAATCTTGACAAAAGTTTCCTCAACCTTACAACTTCCTACTTTATATGCAGCAACATATTTTACAATCAGATCTGGCTTTCCTTCTTTCAACAACACCCCAATATACATTCTCCTTCTTCAAGGTGTTCATCATGACTATAATATGTCCTCCCTCTTAACTTGGGAGATATACACTTTCCTTTATCCAGGCTCCCTCTTAACTTAGGGATATCAACTACTTTCTATTACACCGTAGAATCTTTCATGGCTTTAATCCTTCTTATCATATTCATCTTATGACTTCCTTTGCCATGCTTATCAATCAAATAAACTTTACTTACGAATATCTTCAACATCTTGAAGAGTATGTAATTGCACAACTTAAATAAAAAGTACAACCAAATACATATATAGAAGCATGAATTTAACTATATCATAATCATGGAACCATCAAATACCTAAATTATTTAGGCTCATAATCAACAAGAAACACATACTTTTAAACATCATCTTCTTGCTTGGGTTGGAAACCCTATATCACATCAGTAAATGAATAAAGATATCAGTCTCGTTATATCTAGGGTCTTAATATTTCTTTTAGAGATATGACAGAATCTTCTTACAATATATTGCAAGCCCTAGAAGAAATTCAAACAATTACAATTCTATGATGCATTTAATAATTTTCAGAATTTATATGTTAGACTTCTACTAAGATTTAATGCAAATCCTATATTCCATACTAAGATACAGTAAACCTTAGATGTCAACAAATAAAACCAAGCATAGCACAATCTAAGGTTTCAATTATATGACAAACTTCTACTAGGGTTTGTTGTAAACCCTAGAGTTTATCATCATAATGGAAACAATATCACATATCCTAGAATATCAAACTTCTACTAGGGCTTAGTTACAAACCCTAGAATTTAGATATTATGAGCTTCAACAATTAGGTTAGCACATATACATATACAATCTTGATTAGGCTAGGGTTTTGATCAGATTAACAAACATACACCTAGGTTGCATTCCTAGGAGTTTACTCTAGATATTATAAGGGTTTTGCTCATAAAACCTAATTTACCAAAACCTCAAGGTCTAGGAATGCATTACCATCTAACCTTAGATGACTAGGGTTTCTACGCCAATAGTAAAGCCCCAAACATGGCATTAACCCCCAAACATCAAAAGAATAGTATTTTCTAGATTTCATCAGTAACTCTAAGTGGGCTAGGGTTTTTCACATTAGCATTGACATACCCTTAGGTTAGGGTTTTACAGAGAACCTTTTAGGGTTTCACAAACATGATGATTTTAACGAGGGTAGTTTCAATCTAATGATTAATCACCCAAATAAGAATATTTATGATTCGAAGGTCCTAGACATAACACTTCTTAGTAACATAAAGTAGATTTATTAGAATGAATGGATATACCTTTATCACTAAGAGAAAAAATATTATGGTATAAAACATACCTTTGAGTTGTTTAGACAAACCTTACAGGACATCAATTCCAATAGAACTTCTATCATGCTTTATCTTGTAAGATCTTCTCCATAGCCCTTGAGCATATCAACAAGCTTTTCCTAAACAAGGAAAATATGAAAAGAAATTTTATTAGCATCTACTACAACCTCATTTATATAAGAGAAGGAAACAAAATATAAAAAGGATAATACAAGGAATAAGATACTTTTTGAAAAATGGTGAGGGATCCCTCTCAATCCAATCTCGAGGGATACCTATAACTATATCAAAACAATTCAAAAATATTTTTCCAAAGCATGTTAAACCTACAAGTACTAGAAATCAAAGCATAAAGGAAAATAATTCAAAACTTTAGAGTAGATGGGCTTAGTAGTATAAGTCTTTTATTTCCAATTCTTCAGCCTTTTTCTTCTTTGGAGATGCTTATTCGACAACTTTTTCTTGATCCTTGTTTCTCTTTTTATTCCTCAAATTGTTAGGACAATGATTTCTATAGTGACCCATCTTGTGACAATTGTAGCATTCTATCTTGGATAGGTCTACCTTCCTTCTAGACCCTTTAGAATTCTTTAAGGTTCATTTTTTCTTGTGATGAGAAGAATAGGCATTTGAAATTTTCTCATTTCATTCTCTTTGCTGCTTACTAATGAAATTCTGACTTCTTCTTGACAACATGCATTCCATAATTGTTCGAATGTAGGATTTTCCTTCCAACTGATGATACCTTATGAAAAGGCACTCCAAGATGTTGGCAATCCTAGAAGTGCAGTGATTACAAGCTCATTTTCAGGAACTATCTCATCTACTGCCTAGACTTCATCTCTAATTCTAGCTATCCTTACAAATAAGGATGCCATATTGTCCTCCTTGGTAATATTCATAGTTCTTAGCTCATTCTTAAGACTTGCAATTTTACCAATATTCTCAATTGTGAACAATTTGGATAAGGCCTCACACATCTCTTTAGCGGAATCTGTGTTGGATATATATGGGATGAGGTTGTCCTTTATTCCATCCATCATTAGGGTCATGGCCAATATATTTGTTTCTGTTAACTTTACCTTTTGTACATCACTTGATTCATTTGTAGGCTTCTTTAATTTTCCTTTGACTAGATCCAAGACTTTATTCTTCTCGAGGATGAGATCTATCCTATTTTTCCATGCCCTGTAATTAGATGATCCTTCTAATTTGTTTTCTCCCTTCATTGAGTTATACATTGTTCTTGAAGATAATAGGCTTGACTTCTTATATGATCCTTTTCCTTGATGACCCTTATTTAGACTTCTTAAAACTCCTTATTCTCCTTTCAATAGATCTCCATGTTTCCTTTTCCTTCTTCTTCACCTTAGCTCTAATACCATGTTGGAAAATCAAAAAGGCAAAAATATTTTCTTTATATTGATAATTACTTGTGATATTCTTACATTCTTATTAACTTTCTTGTGTTCTTGTTTTAACTTAGTTCATCAAGAAATTACCAAAACCATAACACGAAGATCAAGGACACCAGATGTAGGTGAATAGCCACGTAAAAATCCCTATCTAGAGGAAAACCCTATCAACGACTCTTCCTTTAATAGTTTCACGAGATGATCTAGACTCTTTGACCTAGAAACAAACCTCCTCCAATCACCAAGTCAACCCTTCCTTTATTTTGCAGATGATCACCTTCCTGCAACAACTTCGACATAACACTTTGATATTGCAACAACAAAATTTTGATCTTCCCAACAACAAAACTTCAACCCAGCAGAATAACTTCGACTTCTCCTATAGCAGATATTCGACCCTAGTAGTAACCCAGTAACTTAGTATGAATGAGGGAGAGAGATAGCCCAAAACTTTTACTTTTATCCTTCTTCTGCAATTCTCCTTCTTTTCTTGGAATGTCACACTTTTCTACTTCTACTACTTGTATAACAACCTTGTGTGATCCACCTCCAAATGAATCGAATTGCACTGAAATTATAGCCTTTTTTGGAGTTTAAATTACCCTCATGTAGGCCGAATAGATCAAGTAAGTAGACTTGGTGTGGAGGTGACAAATGACTTATTTTTCTCAATAATAATCATTTTTACATGATTCAAAAGCCTAATAAGGGTCTCATTAAATGGACAATGACTCTAATGACTTAATATAAAAGCCATGAGTCCTCAATGGGGATTTTGACCTAAAACATGATGACCCGAGCATGAAACACATGCTTTAATAAGTCATAATAATAATAATAATAATAATAATTTATTTTTATTTCTTTTGATAAATACATTTTGTTATGAATTAAATACAATTATGAAGACTGAACCTAATTACATTCAACCTAGTTGGAAAATCAGAAAGGTAGAAAGATATTCTTTATGTTGATAATTACTTGTGATATTACTATGTCGTATTAACTTTCTTGTGTTTTTATTTTAACTTAATTCATCAAGAAATTACCAATAACCATGACATGAAGATCAAAGACACCAGATGTATGCAGAAAGCCAAGCCAAAACCCATATCTAGGGGAAAACCCAGTCAACAACTCTTCCTTTAATAGTGTTACAAGATGATCCAAGACTCGTTGACCTAGACACAGACTTCCTCCAATCACCAAGTCAGCCCTTCCTTTCTTCTACAAATGATAACCTTACAGCAACAACTTTGACCTAGTACTTCTATCTTGCAATAGTAGAATTTCGATCTCCCGAGCAACAGAATTTCGACCCAACAGCACAACTTCGATCCAGCAACAGAAAAATTGACTTCTCCAGCAGCAGATCTTCGACTCGAGTAGTAACTCAGTAACTTTATATGAATGAGAGAGAGATATAGCCCAAAAATTTGACTTTTATCCTTCTTCTACAATTCTCCTTCTTCTCTTGGAATTTTTCACTTTTCTATTTCTACTGCTTGTATATCGAACTTCTGAGTGATGCAAGTGAAAACATGTAACATGATGTATAAATGTCTTTGGAAATTTTGGTTGGTTTATCTTGTATTCTCTTTCACCCATATAAAATCATAAGTTTTATTCGGTTGAAATGTCTTAAGGCTTAGAAAGAATATTGGGAGAAGTTAATGTATTATGGCTTGTGTTGATTATACAATGCAACTCCCAAAAGGATCAATAATTCTAATGGTTGTATATTAATTTTCTTAGTTTGATTTCCCTTTTGGATTACATGGTCAAGTATGGAGAAATAATTTTACATATATGAATGCAAGACAAATCTAAAGTCAATCATGGATGGGTCTATATTCCTAATTATCTAGTTGGATGAATTGATCCCATTTGATACTTTTGCATGGAAGGATTTGAATAATAAATATGTTTTGTTATAATGAAATTCCATATGATATTTCCTTCCTAAGATAATATAAGGAATCTTATTCCATTCCCCTTTATTTTTGGTGGATTAGTGTTATTACCAATAAAAGATTGGCAATATGTTTAAAAGTAAATTTCATGTTTCTACTTCCATAAAAATTGGTGTGGAAATTACACTTATGAGATAAACCTTTATTTTCTTCCTTCCTCGCAATATAAATTTACTAATTATATATTATATATATATATATATATATATATATATATATATATATATATATATATAATAACACCTAAATGAAAGAATCATTATACCAAGAGTAATTTCTTTTTTAAATGCAAATGTATAGTGATTTTAAAACCTTAGCCTAAGGCAACTTGACACATTGCAACAAAAATTTAAAAATCAACCATCAAATTGACACGCATGGTAGGTGAACTCGACCCATTGTAATGAAAGCTTAAAGACCAGCCATGAAATTGACACATTGTGGAGGGAAACTTGATTCATTATAACGAAAACTTAAAATCAACTATCAAATTGCACATAATAGGATCGGGTTGCTAGTCGAACATCAATACAGTCCAAGCACAAAAATAAATAAATAAATAAAAATGAAAAATACAAAAGAAAACAAAATTCAAACATTGCAAAAACATAAAAACAAAAAAACCAAAACGCAAAGTTTTAAAAAATAATAACAAGTAAAAAAAAATCAAATATAAAAATATTTAAAAAATACAAACAAACATAATTTCTCCCACAAATACAATTTATAAGGGTTTTATATAATTATTTGCCCAAGTCTAGTTAATAAAATGATAATGTTTATGAGAAAACGATAAAACATTTTCCAAGTAAATAAATAAAAAGGAACTATTTCATGAGGGAGGTAAGAGATGACATGGTAAGGATAGGTGACCCTAGTGCTGACAAAGAAAAACACTTGAGGTGACACATGGAATTGGTTTTCACATTATTTTCCACATGTTATATGTATGGGCATGCTGACATGGTGACCTTATGAGGGTCATATCTTAGTTTCCTTAAATAGGAATGGGGCAAATTTTATATTGTTAGAAAGCTCTCGTGAAGAAAAATATGATAGAGCCATTATAAGTTTGAAGTGAGTAAAAGAAGTTGAAATTTTATAACCACCACCTCCTTAAGGTTATTTAAGGGGTTGGGTTTGTTACACCTTGTTGTATCGAGCCACCCCAAGCTAGTGCTATGACTCCCCTAGGTAAATGCTACATAAGCCAATAAGGTCTACACTGATACAAAAAGTGTCCGGGCCAAGCAACCAAACTTTTGCAGTAATTCCAACCAATATACTCTAATTCTCCTAAGCTTACATAACCCAAGGAATTGTACCCTTTTCTTGCACCATAATCACTCAGTTTGTCTAATGTCCCTTCTAAAGCTCTAATATTGGCTAGATAGGATGAGTTAGAGCTATGAATATAGGAAATATGTAATAGACCCTATCACATTTCCCTTTTATCTTAAACTTTGAAAAAGGAAATTTAAACAAATAAAACAAGTTCAGTTAGGGACACAACTTCCTAGGCTTAAGTGGACATGTTTTTTAGGAAAAATGGCAAGCAAAGGGTCAAGGGCCAAATGGAATGAAGCTCATTGGCCAACAAGAGTCACTAGTGATCACTGAGCCAACCACCATGAAAATAATAAGACAAGAGACAACTGGAGCAGTTTTTGTTGGTCCTAAAAATGTGGACCAGGTTGGGCTCTAACGATCATAAGGAAGAGCTCGAACAACACAAAAGGCTCCAAGGAGGAAGCATTAGGTACCCGAGCTGGTAATGGAGAGTTAACACGCTACTAAGAAGATCATGTCATCGAGAGCAGCATGGAAAAAGGAGAACACGGGTCCTAAATGGAGTGGAAGGTGAAAATTTGATACAAATAGTTAAGGGAGTTGAGAAGCATCTTGAAAGTTTCTGGCCCCTTAAGAAATCTCTTCATGCCTAGGAACCTAGCTTGGGGGCGATGGTTGCACCAGAAGTAGATTGTAGTTGTCTATGGTTGGGAGGAGAGTTTTTATGCCTAACTTGGCTACCCATTCCATCCTAGAACAAAATCCTGAGGGATAGAAAGTGTATATACGTCTAAAAGTTTCATGTCAAATCTATTGGTAAGGTGCTCCTACTAGGCTAAATTTGTGTAATCATTCTGGCATTGTACGTGCATTTTGTTTTCCGTGCTTTTCTTTATTCCTGTATGTGCAATCATTATGGCTACGTATGTGCACTTATGTTCATGCTCGTCTTTATTCATGTCCCTGGGTAGACATAGATGAATTTATTTGGTTGGTAGATGTATACTTGTTAACAATGTGGGTTCTATATTTAACTTAGATGCCACAGTTGTTGGGTTATCTACTTCCTCAAAATAGTGAACAATTCCATCAAGGATTTCCACTTGATTGAGATTGCATATCTTTTCTCCAAAAAATTTCCTCTACATATCAATTTGTTATGAATAGAATCCAATGATCTAGATTGTCATTGATGTTAATATGGCAATATTATAGGATACCAAATGATGATGTGAAACCAAGTAGAAGCAGATTTGTGAAGCAACAGGAGCAAGCAGCAAAGGAGGAAAGCCATCAGGGAAGCCATTGGAAAGACATTGGAAGTCAAGAACAAGAGAAAAGAGGAACACATCATTGAAATAAGAGATATCAAAATAATGAAAGAGTGAAGAGAAGTCACAGGAGCTAAGACCCAACAATGTTATCGAAAGTCATAGGAGTGAAGAGAAGCCACAAGAAGTGAGAACCCAAAAGTAAGGGTCGGAGGGAAGAAAATAGTGATATCGGCTAAATATCCAATAAAGAACCAAATCATATCATATCGACTAAAGCTCTGATTGCGACATATGTTACGGACCTGATACGACTATCAAAATAGTTTTATTGAAATATCGCATCCACTGCGTCACAAGTCTTGAAGCCTTGTTACATTCAAATCCTCCGATTGTGATATATATTACAGACTCGATGGTTCCATTGAAATATGCCTTAATACAATATCACATCTGTCTCATAATCGCAAACCATATAGTTTATTATGTAACACCGCCCCAAATCCGCCAATTGCGATATGTGTATTGCGGACCCGTCATTCCATTACAATACACCTTAATACAATATCGCATTCGTCACATAGTCACAAACAATAAAGTCTATTATGTATCACCACCCCAAATTCGCCGATTGTGATATCTGTATTGTAGACATGCCAGACCATTAGAGTACTCCTTAATGAAATATCGCGTCTTCCACATCGGAAGGTATCACAAATTCTTAAAGGTATGTCACACCAAAATCTATGATTGCAATATCACTGCAGACCTAAAATAGGTTATGAATACACTATTATGTTATATCGCACCCGCCTTGTCAGGAGTCATATCACAAGCCTTAAGGGTTGACACAACCAAACCACCAATTGTGATAGTATTATGGACCACCGATTGCGATAAGGGCATGGACCCCGAATCGTCAATTGTGATAGATCCAATCGATCATTGATTGCGATGAAGTTGTGGACCCGACGTATTTATTAACTACTGTTTGATACTATATCACACCCACTCCATCGGCAGTAGGGGAATCACTATGTTATGTGAAAACCTCGGAAAGTTGTGATTGCGGGATTAAAGGAATAACTCTGATTTTCATGAATGTTGCGATTGCGATTAATGTGATAACGTGGCATGTGGTTATAGCCTTGGATGAATATTAAAAAAGGGCCTTTCTGATATGTTTTGTAATAAGTGACCTCATACAGTAAGTCGTCTACTGTTCCAAATGAACGTGTCTTTTGGGTATTGGGGAAACTCGTATAAATACAAGTTATAATACCTCACCTTAAGCATTGATCTCTTGGGTATTGGGCATAGAGAAGAATTAAAAGTTCATAACTCATGAACTTGAAGAGACAAAGGAAGTTGAAGGTCTAGCAGATGACGAAGGTGCAGTATAAGTCGAAGGCCGAGCGAAGAAGGAAGCAAAAGACAGAGCAGGAGAAAAATATTTTGACCTGTTTCATCTTGGAAGGTTCAGACTTGAAGTGAAGTCTAGCATAGAAAATGACCTGTTGCAAAGACTATAAGGACACGATTTGGTAAAGAATTCCTTGGAAGCAGTATAATACAATCAAACATTTCTTGACAAAGTAAATCTATAGTGTCAAAGCCCTTGGGGATGGTGCCTCATAATTGGAAGGATTGGTTTCCTTGGAATTGGTGCTCCTAAATTCAAGGTTGGTGCCTTGGTAAGACAGGGTTGGAGCCCTAGAGGTTGGAGCCTCATCAAAGTCCAAGTTGGTGCTTGGAAAAATTCATCAGATATTGTATTCAATCTTTTTCTATATTTAATAAAATCATTTCTTTGATTAAAATTGTAAAGAATCTAAATTGGTAATAATAACAATTGAAAAGAAATACTAATTTAGCCCCCTCTCAGTACTTCCAACAATATTTTTTCATGTATGTGCAATCATTATGGCTACGTATGTGCACTTATGTTCATGCTCATCTTTATTCATGTCCCTGGGTAGACATAGATGATTTTATTTGGTTGGTAGATGTCTACTTGTTAACAATGTGGGTTCCATATTTAACTTAGATCCCACAGCTGTCGGGTTATCTACTTCCTCAAAGTAGCGAACAATTCCATCGAGGATTTCCACTTGATTAAGATTGCATATCTTTTCTCCTAAATTTTGACGCTACATATCAATTTGTTATGAATAGAAGCCAATATAACCAAAGCAATTTTACCATAAATTGTAATTTCATTGCATGGGAAACAATCTACACTCCAACATTTCAATATTCCATAAAATATGAAAGCTTAAATAAAGAAACAAACCCGAAGGATAATGTCTCAAAATTTTTCATAAGTCATTCACTTCCTTCTCAACAGAGGACTAGTTATTGTCGAAACAACCAATTCATCGCCTATTGGTTGTTTGGATAATTTATCACCTAGTCTCATGGATGTGGTCCAATGGTTAGGTGGGGAGTTTTTTCCTCACAAATCTCATGCTCCAATCGTGAGCATGACTATTTATGCCAAAGAGCTGCTCTAGCCGTGATTTCTTCAGTTGAAGAAAACCCAAATCATCACCTAACAAAATAACCAAATGCTTGAATTTTTAGTCTTGCCTCAAACCATTGTGTCTATCAGACATTCAGATAAATGAGTACCAGGTAAGATCGATATCATCTCTCTTTTGTTGGTTAATAGACCTTTGCAGATGATATGGATTTTATTTTAGGCTTACTTATCCCAATCGAATAGTCTCTATTCCTACAAGTTCATCCAAAACTTACAACTAACCTAGGCCAACCCCTTATGAAATGCCATCGATTTCACCCAGGACTCACCACTAGGATCGCCATGAAGATATGTTGCATTAATGGGATATCAAGGTCATTGATATTTGTCATTTTTCTCCAAAATTTCTACTCTTGATGAGTCTAGACCAGTTTTTCTAGATAGTGAATCTGCACTATACAAATGAAAAACTATTGGTGTGGTATGATTTATCCTATCTCACATGTAATCGAAACTTGAGTATTAGCTAGTTGTACTCGTGTAATAAATGGTGAAAATTGGTAGGATAATAGAAATTAGATTAGGAGCCTATCATGTAAACACCCTATAGGAGTTGATTTTGGGTCATGCACAACATAGAATTGTTGAATTAGAAGCTCACCTCAGCAATAAGGATGTGCACACTATGATACTTTTCATTGTTTTATCATAATATTGACTTGTCATTATATCAGTTATAAAAAGGATATGGAAACAATTATTATTATCATTATTATTCTTATTATAAATAAGGGAATTAGAAATCTCCTCGGATATATGTAGCAATCTGCAAATCACATATATCAAAAACAATTATTAACCACAACAGAAGAATTATGAACTGAGGTATATCCCAAAAATAACATTCTAACACTTAGAAAGTAGGAAGGTCATAATATGAAGATGAGATCTAAGAGGAAAAATAATAAGTATATCATTTATAAAGATAGACTTTAAGAAAAGATATGGATTTAGGTTTTCGTGTGTAAATTCCATAACTATAGTCAATATCTAAAGCATGTTCTCAAAATTGTTCAACACCAAGTTCCACAAGTCTGTTGTTTCCAAAGTTTATGACCAAGTACCTTACAATTTGTCCAGGTTAAATAACTTTCCATTTTCTAGTAATTCATTGGAAAGCATCTTGCTAAATAATAAGAGGCTTTTCCTTTCGTCATGATGCTATAATTCACTAATCCTGTTGCCCTAGAAAATATTTCCAGGCATTACATCGTTCCCTTTACAAAACTCTGGATGGGATCTAGCATGAGAAGAATATTATGTGTAGCTTTTAATTTAATTCATTGTTGTACATATGGGATGAGAATGCCCTCTAATTCGTCCTTCCAATCAAGTAGGCTTAAGGAGATATCCTAATGCAATCACAAGAATAACATACAAACAACGGACCATGAGAAATATTATCTTGATAAATATTTTGAGTGGAATCAGCTTTGACGAATTCCTGTTAAGTGGACTTTGGTTGAGGCATCACAGGAAAGCATGTGCCTACAACTCGAGTTAAAAACTCCCAATTCCTAACCAAAATAAATCATAATACATCCAAAATGAAATCCCATTCAATTTTAGCAAGAGCCTCATCAATATCAATCTTTTAAAAAAGAAGTTTGTGTTTAGTTTCCCTTGCCCCACTAGCACTTTTCCTATTGAAACTTGTTTGCTCATATATCAAAACTTTTGTAGTAGTAAACATTTTCTAAAATATTGTAAGAGGCATTAATAGGATTGGTCTCCATCCACTCACTATTTCTCTTTTTGTTTCCTTAGGAATAAGTTTGATCAGATCTTCACACATCTAGTGGATCATCATTGATCACAAAGTATAATTTCTTATAGAACTCATAAGGGAGTCAGTAAAGTAGAGACTTGCTCTCTGGCTTCTCTTGGAATGCATAAATTACCCCATGTTTATCCTAAGGTTGTGATAGATATTTATGTATATTTATTGGTTCTTTAGAAGTAACAACATGCCTAATGGATTAATTGTCATGATTTCTATTTAGCATCACATATCCCAGTGGGTAATGATCTTTCCAAAGTGATTTTTGAAAAAAATGTTTTGAGAATTCTGCATCTTTTTTTCCGGGTTTCAGATTGATCTTTCAATACATTTATTCTAGATGCTTATTTTGGTTTGAAGCACTAGAATTAATCTTTATGGTATCTTCTCCTTCTTTAACTTTCATTATCTTGGCCTTATTTTTGGCTCCTTTAGCTTAATATAATTCCAAAAACTTAGATGAAGCATTCCAAATTTCTGACCTAAAGTTGTTGTTCTGGATAAAAATAAAGATATACCCCATTTCCATATTGGCACACCAGAAGTTGAGTTAGTTAAGTAACCACCCCTAGTTATCAGATTAGATAAGGAGGTGTGTTACAAAATCCAATTTCAATATTTAAGTCTCTAGGCACCATCTAGGCCTCAGAAAAATGGGTAACCCTATTCACACTATCCTCCCTTCAGGGATCCAATCCTCCCCAAGGAAACTCAAGGAGAATTGTCCACCCAAATCCACTTAGGATTCATAAAGTAATAGGATGTATATCTTTCCTAAGCTCACACCCAACATACCAAAGGAATAATGGAAAAAAATGATGATCAAAACTATGGGTTTTTTAATAACCCATATCTTTAAATATGCATATCTATCTTGACAAGTGGCACTATTAAATAGCCTTGGTGAAAATTCCATGTAATAAAAGTTAATAAAGGAAAAAATAATAACCACAGTTGATGGGATATTTATTCCAAGTTGAATGTTGGGCAAAACATCCTAGTGTGGGTGCTCATTTGGTTTATTATGGCTAAATAAATTGGAAAAGGAAATGGCTAACGCTTTGGAAAGGCAAAATGGCATTTTTGGCACATTTATTTATGAAATTAATGGAAATTTGGAGAAAAGGAAGGTGAAAGGTCATAGGTTGCATGTGAGGAGGAAAATGAAAGAAAATAGTGGAAAATGAAGAAAATAGAGTCCTAGTTGATAAAACGGCTTCTGAGGATCAATTTGTAACCTTTTGTCAATTCAGTTTTAGAGCTCTCTCATTATTCTCTCTCTGTGTCTCTCTCACTCTTCGACACTAGTTTTCTTGGAGCACTTTGGCATTGGATAAAGAAAGGAAAAGAAGGCAAGAGCAAGGAAGGATTAATTAAGGAAGAGCAGGATCAAGAAACTACAACAATATTCTTTGCATGTATCGATTTGCATGTGTATACTCCTTGCTAAATTTGGTATGCATCGTATTTCATCTGGTTCTTTTGTTGTTATGGCATGGTTTTTCCAATTGTGATAGTGTTTTCATCCTAGCCTTGCCATTTCTAGATATCCATGGTGTGATTGGGTTCTATTGATGGTGTTGGACCCACCAACATTCAGGGGATCTCCTAGGATGAAGTCCCAACTAGACCTCACACCATTTGTTGTAGGAGTCCCATCCGGTATGGTGGCCCGGTTTCCATTTTCTTAAAGATATGCCTTAGCTCTTTCTTTTCAGCACATGAGAGTGGTATACTTAGTCTTCAAACAACGAGTTTCGTGTGCTCAGTGAGTGCTTAGAGTAACTTGTGTCTAAGTTCTTTCATTGCAGAGGGAGAGGGTGAGAGTGAGTCTCAAGTCGAAAGGAAATAGTCCCAACTCAGTTAGAGACACACAACACAACAGGATCTATGCAGCTTCCGGTGGAGTAGTCCACACAGAAGTGACAATCACAAACACAAAGTGAACAGATAGCACGTACAGTACCTAGTGGAGTAGTCCACATGAGTGCGATGGACATTATAAAAATTTTACAAGAATGAATATGTCTAGTGTCCAGTGGAGTAGTCCACATGGGTAAGACAATGATAACAATTGATACAACACATTTCCAACAACATATGCCCTCAAAAAAATGAAATAATTCAACTATCTTAGTACAGGTTAAAGCAACATGCATTACAAGCATCGAAATAATAGTCTTACAAACAAATACAATGCATACATGAAAACATGTTGGCCTGTGACAGGCTTTTGAATTAAGCGAAAGTTCTAATACACATTCGTACACCATACATCACTAGCCCCAGTAGTGGAGCATTGGATCCAATGCTTGCTCCTCAAAGAAAATATTACAGACTCTCAAGGCTATGTGGGAGGAGCCAAGGTGAAAAGTCCTTTGCATGTACAAATGAGGGTTATATATAGCCAAGGGTGAAACTAGCCCTTGTGACTCTTCAACTTCCCTCATGACTATTTGAATTACATGACTCTTCAACTCCATTCATGGGTCTCTTAGACTTGAACGTTACATTACGTTGATTACACAAGTATGAACCAAAGTAGTGATGTGGCCAAGGCGACTTGTAGTTTTCATTACCAGTGCGAGAGGCACTGGTAATGAAAACTACACAGATTTCCAGAGGAGGCCGTGATTGGGCTGCGGGAGCCTGCTGGTCAAAACTGTACAGATATGGGAGGCATACTAGTAGGACATGTCTGTGTAGTTTCTGGGTTGATCTGGGTGTTGGGAAGTAAGTGGATTGTCTTCTTCAGGAGGAGTGGAAAGCAGGGTGGTAGGGGGACTACCTGAAAAAATTGCACAATTTCCTGGAAAAGTGCAGTGAGAGGCAGTGGGTGCCTTTCAGTCATGTCTACGCAATTTCTTTAGGTAGTTCAGGAAGGAAGGCTAATAGCTTCTATGCAGTTTTGGAGATGAGTGTAGCCCTGGGTCACTGCTCATTCAAATTCTTCGATTAACCAACGGGAGGCTTGATGGATAGGCTTATGGGAAGCGCAGAGTGAAATGGATTCTTAGACAATTTTTTCACTATTATGGGTGAAATTCAGCCAAGTTGATCCGAGAATTACGCAGTGTATACTTCTTGGAGGGTAGTCTCAAGCTCTACGCATCTATGGGCAACAGTGCTTGGTCACTGAGGGCTGAGAGGGTGGTTTGGTCGACAGATTTTTGGAAAATGGCTGAGTGTGTGAGCGAGTGAACTCATGTATACATGACCTTGTGAACACACACTCAACATGACTCGATGACAAGACACCTCAAACCAACAAGACAACATGTGCTCAGCATGACACTTTATGGGACTATCTAATGCTGGAAGCGATAAGTGCGACACTTCGAATAGACCTTTGGACAACCATGACGACACTTGCATGAAAGTTCTTACAACATTGTGTGTGAGTAAATGTTTACATAGTGAAGACAACTCATACACATAAAGACAAACCTTCAACATCACCATAACACGGTCACAAGTATGACATAGCACTCAACATGTTCAAGACAACAGTTGGTCAAACAAGTGAAAAGGAAGCAAGACATGTAGAGGAAACATATGAAATGAATTTTTTGTTTTCACACATGCATGTTATTGAAGGCAGGATGATATGAAAATGACAAGTAGCCCTACAAACTTAACTAAGAGGTGTACTTCAAAAGGTGTTCTTTACTTACCATACTTACCCTCAAGTTGATCGTGCATCTGACAGAGTTCGCATGTGGTCCTGATCCTTTACCATCACTTAGTCTCTTGGTCCTTCTCCTCAACTCCTTAGGAGTGATATTATCATGTCACCTTTTCCTATGGTCATTCAGAGATAGATCAATGCAATTTCAGCTGGAAATGACTACTGTCGGGATGAGACCATGGGAGGCCCATCTGCACAGTTTCTGCATGCAAGACAAATAGGACAAATTGGAAAACACTGCGCAGTTTTGACGTACAGAACATTGTTGTGGGATGGGGGTCGTGGGGGGACAGCTCTGCACAATTTTTGAGTGCAGTGCAAACCGAGCAGTTGAGGGACAATACTGCACAATTTCTAATGACAATGGGTTCCGATTGGGGAGGGACACTGGAGGAAACAACTATGCAGTTTTAGATACCAAGGGAGGTTGGGATCTCTGTGCACTACACAGTTCCAGCAGGCAAGGGAGAACGCTTGAGAGTTGCAGAGGCAAAGTGCATAGTTACGAGAAGCTATATGAGGCTAGGTTGCTCAGGAAATGGCTAAGTGTGAGATTAGTGACACAGATGTGAACAGTGATAGGACTCGACTATGATCACACACAAACACTTAGTGATACAACGTAGACCATCTAGAATGTATAAAACATACTCTGCTTGATGCAACAACCTTCGTGACAAGAGTGCGTGAAGTGAGTGTGAAACATGTCTATGTAATGAAAACAACACATACACATGCTTTCCCTTGAAGCAAAACAACATTCCCTTTGCATGACAAACAACAATCCCTATGCCCAAATATGACACATGCTGCATAAAGATGAGATCAAGGAGGGGAAGCTTGAGATCATCAGCTTACCAAAAAGTGACCAAGGACAATCGATTGCAGGATCCATGGTTGGCTCCAAAATTTGCATGTGAGCCAAAATTTTGGAGGGTGGTTGTATCCGCTACAATAGGTTCTCATGTTTTGGTTGAGATGGATTGCCCGATGGATTCAAATTTGAGATGAGGTGGACCTCTAAATGATAGAACACATGGCCTAGTGGTCCCTGAACCAGAATGTGGATCATGGTAAAGCCACTAGCCTAGTAACCCCTAAGCCAGACTGTGGGTTGCGGTAAAGACAAGATTATGTTGCCTCAGTGGGCCTAGTAATCCTTGTTGGTGACTGGCAGGATATACGGTAAAGCCAAGAGGTGGGTTGCTCTCCGTTGGGCCTAGTAATCCCATGTTGGGATATGCAGTAAATCTTGGAGAGTGGGTCTCGGTTTAGGGCCTAGCGATTCAGTGTGGATTGTTGTAAAGCCCGAGAGACTAGGAGACAAGAGAATTCCTCATGTTGTAGGTGGAGAAA
The DNA here is from genome assembly GCA_000404065.3 of Pinus taeda. Classification (NCBI taxonomy): domain Eukaryota; kingdom Viridiplantae; phylum Streptophyta; class Pinopsida; order Pinales; family Pinaceae; genus Pinus; species Pinus taeda. The sequence continues at coordinate 41,785 of APFE031593896.1, forward strand.
TACAGTGACATCCATGCTTTTTTAGCCTAGTGATCTAGTAGGGATCATGGTCAATCCTGTTATTACATGTTTATTGTGTTGGCTTAGTGATCAGGGAAGGACTACGGTAAACCTTGGTTCCTATTGATGAGGGTGAGGTGGTTTAGCCTCAAGATGTCATGGTTGGTTCTTTTGGTTTGAGGCTCACATTCATGCTTGGAATATGGCATGGGGTGAATGGCTAAAGAGATATTGGCTCAGCCATTCTATGGTTGGGTGGAATGTGGTAGTCCCATCTCGGGTTTGGATTTCGCATCATCAATATGAGGTTATTTATCCTTATATTTGTATGAGCAATATACTTGTTTATATGTGGATCATATGGTTATGCTTTCCTCGGTATTTCGGTTGCTATTATGTTGGTTATGTATATGTTTTATGACAGTGGCTATGTATGGCTCTCATCATGTTTTTACTTGTAAATGAATGAACAATGTATATATGACCTAATATATGATAATGCATCAAATGATATAATGGAACAATGCTTCATAGCTATTCTCATATAAGTATGAGACCCCTATGCTTAAATATGTTGTTTACACCTGTAGATTACATAGTTGTGATATGTTTGACGAAATACCTATCATGGCTAGTAGGGGTCCGGTTAATGGATTGTTCAAGTATTTTCATTTGCATCATTGTTTCCTTGTTATATTTTTGTTCTAAAGGTGTCATTCAATTCTGGGCAATAGCCTGGGCTCTGGGCCTGAAAAAGTGGCTAATTCCAAGGGACATTGGCACAACACTGAGAAAAATAGTCCTTGAATGCTAGCATGCCTTGTCATGAGAGCATCCAAAGGCTCTTTGAAATTGTCAGGCCCATATCACGGGAGCGTCCGGGGATCAAGTGGTCTAAAACTTTAGTGGAACCCAAGGGTTGGTTATCAAGAAGGTTGGGATGGTTCTTAGGAGTCTTGTTGATGACGTGGAAGGTCTGTATGATGTGTTTCCATCGATTCCATTTCCTTAAGGTTACCTAGGACATTGAATCTAATCATAGTAGCCTCTCATCACATATTTACCCTGACTGTCCGGTTAGTTAGGTAGATGTGGGAGGAGGGTGTTATAAAGTGGTATTAGAGCATGTTCTACTCCTCAGACTAGATGGGCGGTGTGTTGGTCATGAATTTGTGTCGTTTGCATATGTGTTAATAATCCTTTTGGTTTATGTGTTTGTTGCATATGCATGGTGTTAGTCATGGTTGTAGTGATTTTTCCATGTGACAGAGAATGTTGTTGCTATGAAGTGTGTCATCATGAGTGTATGATTGGTTACATGTTGTTTATGCTTGTGTATTGTCAGTGTATGTTAAGAAATTTACTGCATAACATAAATAATTACCGAGAGGAATATATATAAGAAAATAACTAGCAAAAACCATAAACACATAAACACAAATGTTTATCCGGGAAAACCCCAAATCTGGGGAAAAACCCAACCTAATAAGATCTTATTAGCATTGCCCAAAACCCTGGCCAATCCGACCAAGTGAGCCTTCACCACTCACCTCTAGGTCTTACATTACAATGAAGTCCTTCCATCCTTTTATAAGCTCCATTACATATAATACCACGGGAAAAATACTATGGGTGCATAATACCATGTGCCCCAAAACCATCACTGTTTAACCTGGTCAACTTTGACTCTATCCTGAGTCAAGTTTACCTAACAATTTCCCCCCTTAAACTTGACTTGAGGTTCCTTGACTAACTCCAGCCAAACCTGCTAAGTGAGACAATCTCGCTCACTCTAGCTCTTACCCCCCCTCAGAGTTTTTACCCAGGGTATTGTTAACCCAACATCCCCCCTATCACCTAGGTCTAACCCAGACTTTACTAGTGATCACCGAGGGGTACACATGCCTTATCGGGTCTTACAGTAGTATGCCCATTTACATGCAATAATTTTGACTTCATAAATTTTTGTTTTGTTTATAGCTGTTGTGATTCTAATCCATCCTCTCTCAATTTGATTTGCTCAAAAACTTCTATCAAACCGCTCCAACTGCGAGTCCGACGAGAACCTCATAGATTCTAGCACCGGTGGCCTCACGTAGCAGAAAATGAACAATTTTCTTTTGCTAACCTTCTTTAAATAGCCGCATGAATCCCGAACAATTCGTCAGTATGTTCCAAACCGGTAAATATCGCAAATGCACTGCGATCCCTAGCAGTTACAACACTATCTTCCGCACATTCTCCTCAAGGTTCTTCCGCATATGATTGTTCCACCATTATTTTCAGACCCAGATCTATAAAAAAGGTTGCATTGATCTCATCAAGCACTATAAACCCCTAGCATCAAAGAATCCCTTTGAAGCCAATATTTGGCTCTGATACCAGTTGTTAAGAAATTTACTGCATAACATAAATAATTACCGAGAGGAATATATATAAGAAAATAACTGGCAACAACCATAAGCACATAAACACAAATGTTTATCCAGGAAAAACCCAACCTATTAAGATCTTATTAGCATTGGCCAATCTGACCAAGTGAGCCTTCACCACTCACCTCTAGGTCTTACATTACAATAAAGTCCTTCTAGCCTTTTATAAGCTCCATTACATATAATACCACGGGGAGAATACTATGGGTGCACAATACCATGTGCCCCAAAACCATCACTATTTAACCTAGTCAACTTTGACTCTATCCTGAGTCAAGTTTACCTAATAGTGTACATGGGTATGGTTGTTGTTTCCAGGCATGAGTTCAAGGTATGTGTAGTTGATATGGTCATGCATTGATGGCTGGACTCTAGCTAGACTGATGGTTACATGGTTATGTTCTTATGTATTTATGATGTCATGAGTATGTTATACATGTAGTACGTTGATTAGTTGTTCTTGCAGATGAGGTATCCTCCTCGAATTTTGCTAAGGTACAATGTTTTTTTTTTGTAATTTGGTTTCACTGACATAGTATGCCTTGCAGGAAAGAGATCAAAATGATTATCAAGATGGTAGACTACAAAGACTCTCCCTATGAATCATATGAGTAGCATGTTGGGCACTCTTTTGACTTAACAGACAAATTGAGAAGCTTGAAGGAAGAAATAAGGAGTTGTAAGGAAGACAATGAAAAAATCATGCAAGTGCAAGAGAAACAAGCAAAAGTTAATGTTATACTTATTCATATTTTTTGAGGATTGCAGCAACAAGGGCCACTTCAAATCAGCCATGGACAGGAGACAGAACTAATGGGGCATATGGTAGTACATCTCATGGTAGTCACAGATCGGATAGAGATGACAATGTTAGAGATGGCATATTTTTGGATACTCCAGATAGGAGAGGTGATGGATATAGGTATTATTCTAGTTCAGGTCTCGACAGGAATCATGATCATCATCATTATCATCCTCACCAGAGGAGTGATATGGGACACTTTCTAGATGAGTTTAAGAAAGAAAAGCCACCTACTTTTGATGGAGATGTGAAGAAGCCAGAAGATGCAGAGACTTAGATACTTGGGATGAAGAATTTATTTGAGCTGCATGAGTACACAGATAATATGAAGACCAGAATAGCTATCTTCATCCTGAGAGGTAAGGAATACATCTAGTAGGAAGATGTGAAGCGGGTCAAAGACATCAGGACAAATGACTTGACTTGGCACGAGTTCAAAAGTATTTTCAGGAAGAAGTACTTTTCAAAAGTGTACTACGATTGTAAGGCCGAAGAATTATATGAGCTAAAGATGGGATCAATGATAGGTGAAGAGTACACAACTAAGTTCCTGGAGCTATTGAGGTATGTACCACATCTTAAAGATGAGAAAAATAAAGTTCAACGATTTGTTAGTGGATTACCATTAGCATTTAGAGGTCGGATTGAGTGTGATGAGCCTCAGTCACTTGAGGAAGTTATTGGGAAATTGAATCATTACTATTAACATTCAAAGCGTAAGAATGAATCTTAGCAAGGATGGAAAGGAAAATACAAAGGTAAAGGTAAATGGAATCTAAAAAGAACAAGGCCTTAGAACGCAGAAGAGAAATAAAATGTGGCACCACAAAAGAAGTTCAATGTAGCTAGACAAGGACATGGATCACACAACAACATGGAGGTGAGGGTGCTGGTCAATTGGATTGTTGGACATGCAGTAAGGAGAACCTAGAGCACTGTCCATAGAATCAGGGTGGTAGTGTTGAGAAATGGCAACAAGAAATTCCAGTTTAATTTGTTCTTGAGTTAAAATTGAATTATATTCTCATAACAACTTGTAAATAGTTAATTAAGTTTAATTAACATAATTATCTTAGGAATTTCGATTTGAAAGTCTTTATGTAGTCATGCATATGTTCTCCCTAAGTTTTATGGGTCAAATATGAGTTTAAATTGAGTTGGAAATTATATCACTCAGTTTACTAAGTTAAGTTCAGTTAAATTAGTTCCAAATTATTTGTGGAACTAACAGAGAGTTAACATTTAGTTGCTACATTAGTGCATCCACAAGTATCACTCTAGTTAATTGAAGATTCCCTCATCATAAACTCATTCATGTCAATTCTGAGAAAGAACCAGATGATACTAGAGTGCAGGGACAATGTACTATCAATGGTATTATTTACTGGAGAGTAAATATCATGCATGCATCAAAGATTGATCCTATGTTTGGATTGTGAACTTGTGGAAGAATGAATTCCCTTTAAATACAGGCTATTCATTCTATGAATTATGCAAGAGGTTAAGGGCTTGGAGCGCTGCAGAATTGGCTAAGTGTTGTCCAAGAGCTAGCTTGTGAGCTAAAAGAGTTGAGCATACTTGTGTGGAATTGTTCTAGTGAGAAAAAGCTTTGTATCTTCACTCATATTTCTGATATATGCAATACAAATAGCAGGGTTTTAAGAAATGGCTTTCCCTAGATACATCTTGTGTTATTTTCCATTGATTTATCTTCTTCTTGTTCATATTGTTTTCATCGATCTATTGGCTTCTGCTGGTTGAAAGTAGAAGTAAATTCTTGTCATGTGCTTTATTAAATTGCATGAGCTTGTGAATCTATAGGATTTTCTACATGGTATCAGAGATGAGAAAAGAATAGTAGAGGATATTTCAAAGTTTTTAGTTTTGGGTTACAGGTGAAATTCGAATTTGCAATACATACTTCAAGATCGACAGATGGCGTTCTACGGTTCTCGGCTCAAGTATGCCTTCGAAGGCAACTCAAATTTTATAACCTGGAAGGAAAAAATGGAGGTTGTGCTAGAGGATAATAGCTTGAAGGATTTATTTGATCAAGAAATTCCTAAACCAATAGCATCAGATGCACATAATTTGGTCGAGTAGAAGAAGTGTGTGGCGAAGGCGAGGTGGATAATCCTGAGGGAGTTCGAGACCACATTATCTCGAGTCTCCATGGAAAGGAAACTCCGTATGCTATGTGGAAATAATTGATGGAATTGTTCAAAATATTAGTGACCAAAGGAAATTGACACTGAAGGACAAACTTCGAAAAATCAAAATGGAGAAAAGCAAAACTATTCCAAAACACTTGACCAAGTTCACTCAATGTCGTGATGAACTTAGAAGCATTGGAATCATGGTTGTCGAGGATGATATGGTGATTCTTTCCCTTTTGGGACTCCCAAAGATTTGGCATAGTTATCAGGACTCTTTCAATGGTTGGGATAAGTTTCCAGATTGGGAAAGACTATGGTCGAATTTGATGCAGGAGGATATCAGGAGGAACACCAAGGATGGCTTTTCATCAAAGACTGATGATGAAGAGAAATTTGCCTTAACAATTAAGGCAAATAAGGGGAAATGGAAAGATTCCCATTCCAAATCGGATTCTTATCATGGATTTAAGAAGAAAGACATGATGAAAGTTAAGTGCTTTCATCTTCATGAGCTGGACCATTTTGCTACAAATTATCCACTCAAGAAGTCCTCAAGAGGAGTGGTAGGTGAGGCTTTGGCCTCTCAATTTTAATTGGAATTTTCCCTCATTGCATGCATGGTGTCTTCAATGATGGGAAGTGTATGGTACTTAGACCGTGGATATTCATTCCACATGACTGGAAACAAAGAGTTATTTAGTGACCTAGAGGAGAAATATCTCTAGATGCATATCAATATGGGTGACGATGGGAAGTATAGTGTTACTGGATTGGGCACGATTATTTTTCAGAGGGAGCATGGGGCTCCACTCACCTTGAAGGATGTTATGTATGTGCCTGGGTTGAAGAAGAACTTGTTATTTGTTGCCATGCTTGAGGATAGAAGCTATGATGTGATCTTCTTAAAAGGAAATACATTCCTTTGATACATAACCACGGGTTGAGTAAATAAGATAGGGTTTTGGTTGAAGAATCTCTATAAGTTGGAGGTAGAGGAGTGTTTTGCTTTGATCACAAAAGAAGAAAGGGTGCAGAGCTGAGACGTTGGTGAGTTCTAGCACGGGTGATTGGGCCACTTGCATCAGGGGGCTTTGAATATATTGCAGCATATCTCTATCAGTCTTCCCAAAGGTATTCTTGAGAAAGTTGATACATGTAAGGGGTGTACTTTGGGAAAATACACCAAGTCTTCCTTTCACGACAGAGACAATCAAGCAGAGAATATTATAGAGTGAGTCCATTTATATGTGTGTGGACCATTCTCAACAACATCCATAGCCAAACATAGGTATTATGTTATATATTTTGATGACTTTTTTCGAAAATGATGGATATTTTTCATGCAAAGAAAGGATCAAACTTTCACAAAGTTTTGTGAGTTTAAAGCATTGGTCGAGAAAGAGTCGGGAAAGAAGGTTAAATATTTATGGAGTGATAATGGTGGTGAGTATGTCTCAAATAATTTTAAGGACTTATGTGCAGCGGAAGGGATTAAACGGGACTTGACGGAACACCATAACCCTCAGCAGAATGAGGTGGCCGAGAGAAATAAAAGAAGCATAGTAGGGGCACCAAGGACAATGTTGCACGATCAAGGCCTACCACTACACTTGTGGGCTGAGGCATGCAACACAGCGGTTTATGTTCAAAATCGTAGCCCACATCAAATACTTGAGATGAAGACATTTAAGGAGGCTTATTCTGGTAAGAGGCCAGATGTTGGTCACTTTAGGATTTTTGGCTTATCGGTATATTTCCATGTGACCAAATATGCATGGAAGAAAATTGATCCGATAGCAAAGTTGGGGATATTTGTGGGGTACACTAATACACCTCACAACTATTGGGTGCACTTGCTGACACACAGGATGACAGTGGTTCGTAGGGATGTCAAATTCGATGAGGAGAAGGCCATATGTGTTTCCCTTGAGAGGGAGCTTGAGCTACATGCAGATGAGGAGATTTTAGCTCCTAAGGTTGAGGAGCCTCAAATTGATGTGGAATAGCCACATGCAGAGGATCTGGGAGTGGAGACATCCACACAGGTAGAGCATTCCAGAGAGGGAATAAAGTGCACCAGAGAGGCTCACAAATTGTTGTATGATGCACAGGAGAACATGGGAGCATCCACTTCTCAGCATAGGCAGAGGAGGTCACCTGAGAGGTACACTGGATACATGGATCTTATGGGAAAATGTGTTGTGACAGAGCCATCTTCCTTTAAGGAAGTAGTGCAGTAGCCAGTTTGGGTTGATGCCATGGTGGAGGAGTATGACTCCATGGTTAAGTATATTTTTTATGCCAGTGGCTATGCATGGATCTCATCATGTTTTTACTTGTAAATGAATGAACAATGTATCTATGGCCTAATAGATGATAATGTAGCAAATGATATAAGGGAACAATGCTTCATAGTGATTCTCAAATAAGTATGAGACCCCTATGCTTAGATCTATTGTTTACACATGTAGATTACATATTTTTTATATGTTTGACGAAATGCATGTCATGGCTAGTAGGGGTCCGGTTAAGGGCTTGTTCAAGTATTTTCATTTTCATCATTGTTAACTTGTTATCTTTTCTTTTGAAGGTGTCATTCAATTTTGGGAAGTGACCTGGGCTCTGGGCCTGAAAAAGTGGGTCAAATTCTGGGGATGCTAGTATAACACTAACAAAAATAGTCCCTAGATGTTGGCATGCCTTGTCATGAGAGCATCCAGAGCCTCCTAGATGTTGTAAGACCCGTATCATAGGAGCATTTGGGAGTCAAGTGGTTTAAAACCTTAGTGTTACCCAGGGGATAGTTACCAGGAAGGTTGGGATGGTTCTTAGGAGTCATGTTGATGCTGTGGAAGGTCTTTATGGTGTGTTTCCATCGATTCCATTTCCTTATGGTCACCTAGGAGGTTGAATCTAACTATATTAGCCTCTCATCACACGTTTACCCTAGTTAGTTGGTTACTTGGGTAGATGTGGGAGGAGGGTATTATAGAGTGGTATCAAACATGGTTCACCCCTCATAATAGATGGGCAGTGTGTTGTTCATGCATTCATGTCGTTTGCATGTGTGTTGGTCACGCATTCATGTCGTTTGCACATGTGTTGATCATCCTTGTAGTATATGTGCTTATTTCATATGCATGGTGTCAGTCATGGTTGTAGTAATGTCGCCATGTGAAAGAGAGTGTTGTTGTTATGAAGTGTGTCGTCATGAGTGTATGATTGGTTACATGTTGTTTATGCTTGCGTATTGTCAATGTACATGGGTGTGGTTGTTGTCATGCATGAGGTCAGGGTATGTGTAGTTTATATGTTCATGCATTGGTGACTGGACTCTAGCTAGATTGATGGTTACATGGTTATGTGCTTATGTATTATATGTATATATGTTGTCATGATTATTTTATACATGTAGTACATTGATTGGTTGTTCTTGCATATGAGATATCCTCCTTGAAAATTTCTGGGGTATGTTAGTTTTTTTTTTGTAATTTGGTTTGGCTGACATAGTATGCCTTGCAGGAAAGAGATCAAAATGACTATAAAGATGGTAGAATACAAAGACTCGGAGAATCATATGAGCAACATGTTGGGAACTCTTCTGACTTAGAAGACGCATTAAGAAGCTTGAAGAAATAAATAAGGAGTTGTAAGGCAGACAGTGAAAAAATCATGCAAGAAAAAGAGAAACAAGCATAGGTTAATGCTATACTTCTTCAGAGTTTGTCAAAATTGCAGTGACAAGGGCCACTTCAGATCATCCATGGACAGGAAGACAAAAGTAATGGGGCATATGGCAGTAGGTCTCATGGTGGTAACAAGTAAGATAAAGATGACATGATTAGAGATGGATACTATGGATAGGAGACGTGATGGATACAGTTATTATTCTAGTTCAGTTTCTGATAGGCATCATGATCGTCATCGTTATAATCCTTATAGGAGGAGTGATAGGGGATACTTTCCAGATGAGTTTAAGAAAGAAAATCCAGCTAATTTTGATGGATATGTGAAGAAGCTGGAAGATGCAGAGGCTTTGATACTTGGGATGAATAAGTTCTTTGAGTTGCATGAGTACACAGATAATATGAAGGCCATAATAGTTATATTTAACCTGAGAGGTAAGGCAGACATCTAGTGGGAAGATGTGAAGTGGGTCAAAGACATTAGGAAAAATTACTTGACTTAGCACGAGTTCAAGATGCTTTTTAGGAAGAAGTACTTGTCATAAAGGTACTATGACAGTAAGGCCAAAGAATTCTATGAGCTAAATATGGGATCATTGATAGATGAAGAGTACATGACTAAGTTCTTGGAGCTATTGAGGTATGTACCATATCTTAAAGATGAGAAGGCTAAAGTTAAACAATTTGTTAGTGGATTTCCATTAGAATTTAGAGATCGGATTGAGTATGACGAGCCTTAGTTACTTAAGGAAGTTATTAGGAAATTGAAGCATTGATATGAATAGTCAAAGTGTAAGAATGAATCTCAACAAGGATGGAAAGGAAAAGACAAAGTTAAAAATAATGGCAACCGAAAAGAACAAGGCCTCAGAATGTAGAAGCGAAAGAAAATGTGGCACCCCAAAAGAAGTTCAATGCATCTAGATAGGGACATGGATCACAAAAATAGCATGGAGGTGAGGGTACTCGTTGGTTGGAGTGTTGTACATGTGGTAAGGATCAACTTATGAGAGATTTTCCACATAATCAGGGTGGTATTCCTTAGATATATACTGCACAAGAGGCATAGACTACTGGGGATGTTGGTAAGAGCGTTCCTCGTATTTATGCAACATTGGATAAAAAATAGGCATACCATCATGCATTTATCATTGAGATGGATGGTAAGCTTTGTGATCAAGTTATTTCTATTTTGTTTGACCCTAGATCTAATTATAGTTATGTTAGTCCTGACTTAGTGGATAAGTATGGTTTGAATAGAGAAGTGCATGCATAATCTTGGTTAGTGCAGTTATCTATAGGTACAAAGAAATGATTTCATCATTGGGTAAGGGCTTGTGCATTTGAGTTGAATGGTATGACTACCGCAACACATTTGAATGTATGACCGTTGGGATCATATAGTATTTTGTTGGGAATGGATTGGTTGTGCCTTCATAGGACCAAGGTGGATTGTTATGACAAATCTATTGAGTGTGTGAATGACAATGGGGAACCAAGAGTCTTATAGGGACAGAAGAAATCCACATCAGTTAGGATGGTGACAGCTATGCAGGCAAACTGCAGTCATAGGAAATGGTGTGTATTATTTGTCGTACATATTTCTAGTGACAAAGGTAAGGAAGTTGAGGATGTAGATGTTTTGAGCAGGCACTCAGTTTTGCAATAGTTTCAGGATCTATTTCGTAATCATATTTCAGAGTTTCCACCTCTTAGGGAAGTGGACTTTTCTATTGAGTTAGTGCCAGGGGTAGCTCCAGCATCAAAAACACCTTATAGGATGAGCACACCTGAGTTGGTAGAGTTGAAGTTGCAATTGAAGGAAATGTTGGACAAGGGATACATTAAGCCAAGTGTATCACCTTGGGGGGCACTAGTATTGTTTGTGAAGAAGAAAGATGGTACTCTCATATTGTGCATTGACTATAGGAAATTGAACAAAGTGACCATAAAGAACAAGTATATGTTATTGAGGATTGATGAATTGTTTGATCAGCTGAAGGGATTAGTAGTGTTCTTGAAGATTGATCTAAGATCTAGATATCACCAGGTATGCATCAAAAAGGAGGACATTTACAAGACAACTTTCCGAACCAGGTATGGGAACTATGCATTTGTTGTAGTTCCATTTTGTTTGACTAATTCTCTAGCTACATTTATGTGCTTGATGAATAATGTGTTGCGTCTGTACTTGGATAAGTCGTTATTGTGTTCATTGATGGCATATTGGTATATTATAAAAATGAGGAAGAGCATGCCGAGAATTTAGAAGTAGTGTTGAGGTTGTTGAGAAAGCATTAGTTGTCTGTTAAGCTCAACAAGTGAAGTTTCTTTCAGACTGAGGTACACTGCTTGGGACATGTTGTTTCCAAGGAGGGCATAGCAGTGGATCCAGAAAAGATAAAGGCCATCATGGAGTGGGTAGTTCCAAGAATTTGGATGAGGTGAGATCTTTCATGGGGTTGGCAGGCTATTATAGGAGATTCATCAAGAACTTCTCATAGGTTTCTTATCCTATCAAATCATTGCAGAGGATAGGTAATAAGTTTTAATGGATAGAGGAGTGTGAGGCCAGTTTTGAGCAGCTTAAGCAGTTGTTGACACATGCACCACTGTCATAAATTATAGATCTGGACAAGGAGTTTGTAGTATGTATATATGTTTGCAAGAGATGACTTTGTGGATTCATTATGAAATATGGATAGGTGGTATGTTATGATTCAAGAAAATTAAATGAGCATGAGCAGAATTATTCAACATGTGATCTTAAGTTAGCAGTGGTCATATATGCATTGAAGATGTGGAGGCACTATCTTCTTGGCAAGAGGTTTCTGTTGATGAGTGATCACATTGGGTTGAGGTATTTGTTTGACCAACTGAATCTGAATGCCCGGCAAGCTAGATGGTTGGTCAAGATCAGTGATTTTGACTTCGAGATTAGGTCCATCAAAGGAAAGGTGAATATGGTGGTAGATGTTCTTAGCAGACAGCTATGAGCTCCTATGGCACAGACTTACAAGATAGGATCTTGCAAGCAGGTCAGCATGATGTCAATTATAGGGAGATTATACACATGTTGAAACAGTGTACAGGTATAGACACAGGTAGTAGTACAGGCACTGGTAGTGGTACTGGTGCAGGTACACAGGATGTGGAGCTATTGTCTTACAGCATATGGATTGGTTAGATTTAGGGACAAGATATATGTACCAGATAGTAGTGAGCTCAAGAAGGTGATCTTGAGGGAGTTTCACATGAAACCATATTCAGGTCACATAGGGTACTCAAAGACATTGACTGCAGTGAAGAAATTTTACAATTGGTTGAATCTGAAGAAGGATGTAGCAGAGTTTGTGGCTAGGTGTTTAGACTGTCGGCGTGTGAAGGTAGAATGTAAGCATCTAGGTGGACTGCTACAACCAATTGCGATTCCAGAATGGAAATGGGATGTCATTTCCATGGAATTTATCACAGGTTTTCCAAGGATAGTGAGACAACATGATTCCATCATGGTTTCTGTGGACAGGTTGACAAAGGTTATGCACTTCATTCTAGTGAAGTATACATTCTCAACTAGCGATGTAGCACAGGTATTCATCAAAGATGTGGTTATATTGCATGGTGCTCCAAATAAGATTGTGTCAGACATGGATGAAGAGTTCACTTCCAAGTTTTGGAAGGAGTTGTTTGCAGGTTTGGGCACAGAGTTGGCCTTCAGTATAGATTACCATCTGAAGATAGATGGAAAGACTAAGATAGTCAACAAGATATTGGAGGACATGTTGAGGATGCACATGATGCATCAACAACGAAAGCAGGAAGAGTACCTTCCACTGGTAGAATTCACTTACAACAATGGGTATCAGGAATCTTTGAAGATGAGTATGTTTGAGGCATTGTATGGATGAAGTTGCAATACTCCCATCAGTTGGAGTGGTCCAATTAACAAGGCGTTGATTGGATCAAAGATGTTGGTGGACATGGAACAGGAAATGTAGGTTATAAAGAAGAATCTAAGAGGCAACATATGATAGGCATAAGAGCTATGCATATCAGAACAGGTTGTTCAAGGAGTTCCAAGTTGGGGAATAGGTGTACTTTTGCATCAAACCAAAGTAGAGCTCCTTACAAATTGGATCATGTGCCAAGATGACACCACAGTTTTGTGGACCCTTCAGTATTATTGAGAGGATTGGGTCAGTAGCCTATCAACTTGCACTGCCTCTGACAATGAAATTCCATGATGTTTTCCATGTGTCATTACTTAAGAAGTATGTTAAATATGATGATCATGTGATTGATTGGTCTGTATTGCAGGTGGAACCAGATGAAGAATTCCATATGGAGCCTTAGTGTATATTGCAGAAAAAGGTGCTCATGCTTCAAAACCGAGAAATCAAGTAGGTTAAAGTGAAGTGGAAGCAATTTGGGCCCAATGAAGCTACATGGGATATGGTTGATTAGATGTGGGCTATGTATCCTTCATTGTTTTCTAGTTGAGGCAAATCAATTTTGGTATGATGTTTGGTTGTTTTCGCATATGTTTGGGTGATGTTTCGATATATGTACATATGTATATGGATGTAAATACTACCATGAGCTATGTTATAAAGCTCTAATAAGTGATATGGGTGTCATGTCATTATAGTTTTCATGTCGTTATGTGGTCATGTTGGTTTGATTTTCAGCAAGGTGATCATTGTAAATACTGCATCGAGCTATGTTATAAATCTCCATGGGCAGTATGTTTTTTTCTCAACAGTTTTTCTAGCTATAGGTGTGGTTAAACACTGAGGACGGTGTCCCCCAAGGGGGAGGATTCTGTAATAGCCCTAGTGAAAATTTCACGTAATAAAAGTTAATAAAGGAAAAAATAATAACCACAATTGATGGGACACTTATTCCAAGTTGAATGTTGGGCAAAACATCCTAGTGTGGGTGTTCATTTGGTTTATTATGGCTAAGGAAATTGGCAAAGGAAATCGCTAAGGCTTTGGAAAGGAAAAATGGCATTTTTTCACATTTATTTATGAAAATAATGGAAATTAGGAGAAAAGGAAGGTGAGAGGTCATAGGTGCATGTGAGGAGGAAAATGAAGAAAATAGAGGCCTAATTGATAAAAAGGATTTTGAGGATTAGTTTGTAACATTTTGTCCGTTCAGTTTTGGAGCTCTCTCATTATTCTCTCTCTCTCTCTCTCACTCACTCTTGGACACTTAGAGTTTTCTTGGAGCACTTTTGCATTGAATCAAGAAAGGAAAAGAAGGAAGGAGCAAGCAAAGAAGAGCAGGATCAAGCAGCTACAACAATATTATTTGTAGGTATTGATTTGCATGTGTATTTTCCTTGCTATATTTGGCATGCATGATATTGCATGTAGTTATTTTGTTGATATGGCATGCGTTTTTCCAAGTTTGACAGTGTTTTCAGACTAGCCTTGCCATTTCCAGATAACCGTGGTGTGATGGCGTTCTCATGTTTTGGTTGATCTGGATTGTCAAATGGATTCGAAGGTGAGTGAGGTGGATCTGTGAATGATAGAACACATGGCCTAGTCGTACCTAAACCAGACTGTGGATCATGGTAAAGCCATTGGCCTAGTAACCCCTAAGCCAGGCTGTGGGTTACAGTACAGCTAGGATTGTGTTACATAGGTGGGCCTAGGAATCCTTGTCAATGATTGGCAGATATACGATAAAGCCAAGACATGGGTTTCTCTCCGTTGGGCCTAGTAATCCCAGGTTGGGAAATGTTGTAACTACTGGAGAGTGGGTTTCGATTTAGGGCTTATTGATCCGATGTGGATTGCGGTAAAGCCTGATTGACTAGGAGACAAGAAAATTCCTCACGGTGTAGGTGGAGAAATCTGGTGGCATCCATGCTTGCTTGGCCTAATGATCTGGTGGAGATCATGGTAAGCCTATTATTACATGTTTATTGTGTTGAACTAGTGATCCAGGATGGATTACGGTAAAACTTGGATCCTATTGATGAGGGTGAGGCGATTTGGCCTTGGGATGCCCTAGTTGGTTATTTTGGTTTGAGTCCCACATTCATGCTTGTAATATGGCATGGGGATGAATGGCTGAAGAGAGATTTGGCTCAACTATTTTATTGTCGGATGGAATGCGGTAGTTCCATCTTGGGTTTGGATTTTTCATCATCAATATGAGGTTATTTCTCCTTATATTTCTATGAGTAATATATTGGTTTATATGTGGATCATATGGTTGTGATTTCTCGGGTATTTTTGTTGCTATTATACACGTTATGTATATGTTTTATGACAATGGCTATTTATGGCTCTCATCATGTTTTTACTCATAAATGAATGAACAATGTATCTATGACCTAATAGATGATAATGCAGAAAATGATATAAGGGAACAATGCTTCATAGCAATTCTTAGATAAGTATGAGACCCCTAAGCTTAAATTTGTTGTTTACATGGGTAGATTACATATTTGTGATATGTTTGACGAAATTCCTGGCATGGTTAGTAGGGGTCCAGTTAAGGGCTTGTTCAAGTATTTGCATTTGCATCATTGTTTCCTTGTTATATTTATGTTCTAAAGGTGTCATTCAATTCTGGGCAGTGATCTAGGCTCTGGGTTTTAAAAAGTGGCTCAAATCTCGTGGACATTGGCACGACATTGAGAAAAATAGTCCTTGGATGTTGGCATGCCTTGTCATGAGAGTGTCCAGAGCCTCCTAGATGTTGTGAGGCCCATATCATGGGAGATTTCGGGGGTCAAGTGATCTAAAACCTTAGTGGGACCGAGGGGTTGGTTACTAGGAAGGTTGAGATTGTTCTTAGGAAGGTTGGGATTTTTGATGATATGGAAGGTATGTATGATGTGCTTTCATAAATTTAATTTCCTTAAGGTCACCTAGGAGTTTGAATCCAATCATAGTAGCATCTCGTCACACGTTTACCCCGGTTGGCCGATTACTTGGGCAGATGTGGGAGGAGGTTGTTACACATTAAGGGCCAAATTTCCCTTTCTTGGGAACTCATTCCCCTTATTTTTGGAACTTAGGATAAAACAAATAAATTTATCAATTAGGACTTAGAAATTCCCCTCTCCTTAAGCCCTAATCCCCCTTTTCCACTCATGGTGTCCTAACCCTCTAAACTCTTTTACCTGACTTAGCCTATAACCATGGTGTATTTTATTAATCTAATTATTTTGAGCTTTCAAAATTTATTTTTCATCATTTTGAAGGTTTGTAGGTGTCCTTATAATTCTATAATTTTATTACAACAATATCTTCACACGAATTTGCAAGACCCTAAGCCTAAGGATTTGTGAAAAATATTCTTTGTGAAAAATGTTGTTTCTAACTCTCTTAAGCCCTAGTTTCATTTCTAAAGTGTTTCATGTTCATATTATTAACATTTGGAAGTGATTTAATCTACCCTAATTGTTGAAAACGATTTCATCTTGTGTATTGTGTTTTCCAATTTTGACCCTAGGGTGGTTTGCCTACTATTTTATGCAAGCTTGGATTAGATTGCTCTAGCTAACTGTTTACTTGCGTTTTTAGTTTTTCTAGGTTGTATTTTCACTCTTATTTTATTTTTGAGGCTTAAACATCAAGGATACATAATCCCATTGCATTTCCAAACATTTGAGTTGATTGAAAGAAACTCTAAACTTGGGATTTTCGTGTCTTTTGCCAATTTTTTAGGTATGTAAGTTTACAACAACAACAAACTAGTACAAATTAGATTTACAAAATCAAGTGGAAACTAAAGGAAAATCATCTCACTTGATTTATGTACGCTTCACTCAATCTAGAGCATCAATGGGAACCATTTATTATGAAATTTGAGTGAGATTTCCCATGTTGGCTTGTATTTTCTATGTTTCTTATTCATATATAGACCTAACATTTTTTTTGTTAACCCCTAACCTTTATCATACATAAGCGTTGGTTTTTAATTGGTGAAGTGTGTGTAGATTTGGATATCCCCCATATTTTTTATAAATCGGCCTAAAGTGAAAGGAGATTGTGTTGTTGTGACAATGGACATATCTCTTGTGTGTTTACCCCATACCACCTTGACCATGACCTTGTCAAGGCTAATAATATGGGCGGTAAAAGGGTCCCACCTCATTATGACCTTACATTTTCCAATACCTTCATTCTTTAGCCATAGAATTTATTTCAATGTTAAATGGGATTTTACTAAGGGTTCTGTTGCACTAAAAATTGTCACCTTGACATTATGCAATCTATGTGAGTCCATTACCACTCATACTTCCTCCTTTGCAAGTCTTGAGTCTCAGTTCCTCATATCAAACCTTGAAAATCAGAGAAAGCCCTCAAAAGTCTCTAAAACTCTGGTTCTGCACTTTCTCTTTGCATTACCTGCAGTCCCGCACCTAATGGTCATGTCTCATGTGCACCTGACCACTTTGTCTCTATGTTATGGGTGTGGACCCTTGTAAAATTTAAAAAGGCACGAGTATATTCTAAAAACTCACTTTCAGTCATTTCTAGAAGCTTCTGGAAGGAATCTTGAGGTGGCAAGTTCGCTCTCTTAAGGTTCATGCATCCCATACCTTAAGGTGCTAACCCCTTGACATGAGGAGCTTATCCCTTTGAAGGAGCATTCTATCCCTTCATAGATGGACTTGTAACCTCCTCCTTTGCACTATAAAATGAAGCATTGGGTTGGTTACTTAGGAGGTTAAAAGCTGAATATTTTTGAGGTGAAATGTTGTTGGAACTTAGTCTTCCTAGTTGAGATTTTATGAGGAGAGATTATATACCTCTATGATCTCATTTGGAAGAGTGCAAGGCTTGTCAAAGTAAAGGAAACTCTTGTTTCGGACCCCAGGAAGGGCTTGTTCAACATCAAGGCTAAAAAGGTTGTAAGGTTCTTCTACTTCAAAGTTAATACAAATAAGTTTGTTTTTCTCAATAAGTTGTTGATTTATGGTTTATTTTATGGATTCCTTGATCACCATAATAGACATTATTTATGATATTTGCTATGCAGGTGCTATTTGATGTTTGCTTGTTTGTGATTGTAGATTCTCAAGGGTAACTCTTTCGAAGAATTGGAAGATGGCTACTATGAACAAGCGTTGGATCTGAGGTAGGGTCTTAACACCTCTATAGTATTTATAAATCGCATATGTCTAGATAAAGATAGATTTGTTTGTCTGTTTGTTGCTAGACTATTTTTTGATACTAGGGAGATCAGTCTTGTCAGCAAGATCGATTTATCCGGCCAACAAATTGGTGACTCCACTAGGGAAGGTTTTCTGGTTTTTCTTTGTCTTTCATTTGAGAAACTTGTTTTTGTTTCTGGTTTTTGATTGATGTATGTTGGCTTGGGTAGTTTTTAGCATCTGGATTCTTTTTTGTTTTTTCGAAGCTTTCAGGGGACCGCACTTTCTCTTTAAAGAGAGTGCGGGCATATCCGCATGTTTCCTTTAGTGAACAGAGCGGGACTGCACCTAGTTCTTCTAGAAGTCTGTGGACCCTGTAAAATTTTTTGAAAAACCTAAAATATTTTCTTCCAGTTAAGTTTAGGTTTCATTTAGGGTTTTTACTATCTGCCGAAATCTTCATCTTTCTTGTCAAAAATCTCTTGTGAGTGAGTTCCAATGGTGTTTTTGTTTTAGATGATTTTCTAGAAGTTTTGCATGCCTGGAGTGGTTTTCACTTGGTCTCTATAGTGACTCAAAGATTAGAAACTTGAGAAACCTTAGATCACCCTGGTGTCTTTTTTTCTTCTTGATGAGTCTGACTTGGTTGTGAAATTTGTCCTTTGTGAGAAATAGATTTATTTTTCTTCTTACAAATCTTTGAACAAGCTTTGTTATAAGTTTTGAATTTCAGTTTTTTAAAAAAGAAAACATATCTGGATGTTTTTGGTTGATTTGTTATTCTGAACAATTGAATCCTTAGTTTACTGAATAACTAAATAAAACATCCTCAAAAATAATTGAATCTTTTTATTCAATTTAGGTTTTTAAAAGTTTTTAAATCTCAAGAATAGTATTTTGTAGTTTTGAGTGTTTTCTCGAACTTGTAGATCTCTTTTGAAGCAAATTGTTTTTTGTAGTTTCAAGTTTTGAAAAGAGAAAGGGATTGTTTGTGAGAATTAATTAGTAGTCTCGTTTTGAGTTTTTATTGAAAAGGACAAAAAGATTTTCTTTTATTTCCATGTTGAAAGAAAGAATTGTTTCTTAAAGAATTGCATTCTCAAACTCTTTCTTTTAGCTAGAATTTCATTGAAAGAAAAATGAATTGATTATCATTTTAAGTGCATCTTTTTAGTGTTTTTGGAGTCGAGTCTTCACACCATCAAAGTTTCATTTCCATACCTATTAACTTAATGAACAACCCATAAAAGCAACGCTTAATTAAATTTGATCTAGTAATCTTTTCTATTTCTAGGGCTCTTATCACCAATATAGCTTAGGCTAGTATCTTGGAGTAGGGAGTAATTAACTCTCCAAGATAGTTAAAACAAACAAGTAGCTACATCTTGTGGTAGGAAATAAATCCAATTGTAATTGATACATTCTGGGAAGCTTCTCTTAAAAGAGTCAATCACGATATCATGTCCTAACCTTTGAGACAATCAAGTCCATTTCATTGGGAAAGATAGAAGGTTTGCATGTATTATAAACGGTAAACCTCAGATTAACCATTTTCGAGGAGCTTCGGGTCACTTGTTCGTAAACTTCGGGTTAATCATGTCGAGGAGCCTTCAAGGGGATTTAGCTTTGTTACTCTGCCCTTACGCGTAGATCGGATCATAGACTGCTCCCCCAGTTGTATTTGTTGTTGTTGGTAACCTTAGTGTCCATAAACTTAAGATTATTTCCTAAGGTGACGGTGAAGGACGGGTCTCACTGTACTTGGAGCAGACATCGACTAGACTCACTTGGAATCTTTGGGGGGTTCTCTTCACTCAAGATGGTTTTGTGAAGAAACTTGTGCGAGTCTATTTCATTAAGCAGGTTGTCGAGGTAATTGTTCCAACCGCCCTTTCTGTATTAAAATTCTACGACGTTGCATTTCATCACCAACTAGTGTTTTTAGTATAGGAAGTTATTGTTTGTGTGTGGTTTGAACTCTTATATTTTTTAGGCATGTGATTCAAGTGTTTGTTTCTTTAGAGACTTTAGGTGATTTTATTGAAATTTTCTTTGTTTGTGTGTGATTAATTAAATATTTAATCGTGGTTTAATTATCGAGACAATCGTGTAGACTTCAGGGGAAACCTCCTGACTACACACCAAGTCAGCTTGAAGGGCTACGAGCTCTTGTATCACCTAGTGACAGTAGAGTTGGATCACCAGAAGCTGGAGAGTCATCTTTAATTGTTCATCCTAATTATCAAATACAAGCAACAGAGTATATTCAAGAGCCAATTTCATTTTCCAAAGTTACTGGTAGTATTTCTCCTTCCAGTGAATTAGCTAAAGAACCTGAAATTTCTGAGCCTGAAACTGAACCTACTACTACTCCAACTTCAGGATTTGCTTCTCCAACTTCTAGTGGTCCTGGTTCACCTAGAGTAGGAAACATCATTACTAAAAATCTTCCTTCTGGCCTCATTTCTATTGAAGAACTTGTCAGTCCAGACGAAGACGTAACATCTCCTAAAAATCAACCAACTTTAAATATTAGGAAGCGTGAATCAGTATTCTACAATCCTTTTAGGAATGATGCTTGGTACGTATCATTGACAAATTTTTTGGAAAACCCAGGTCTTAGTTTTTCACCACCTTGAATTCATTTTCATCCTACACCAAGAGGTTATTATCCTCCATCGATTATGTCAAGACAGTCATCTATGTTTTCCCAAACACCGGAAACATTTTTATATGGTGGTCCTTCTGTTCCTTCTTGGTACCAGTCACTCACTGGTACTTTTTCAGGAGCATCTCCTCAACCAATTGAACATCAGTTATCAACTGGTAATAATGGAACTCAAGCGTTGAATGCAAAAGAAATCCTTATGATGTCTAGTAGCATTCCAAATCCTCAACCTCAGGGTAGTTAGTTTCCGCCTTGGGGGCAACCTCAAGGTAGTCAGTTACCGCCTGGGGGGCAACCTCAAGGTAGTCAGTTACCGTCTGGGGGCAACCTTAAGGTAGTCAGTTACCTTCTGGGGGGCAACCTCAAGGTAGTCAATTACCGCCTGGGGCACAACCTCAAGGACAGTAATACCTTCAGGATAGTACATACCTCAAGGTCAACCCCAGTTTCAGTATGTGCCTTAGGGTTATCAACCTTAAGGTTAGTACCCAACTCAACGTTTCCAACCACCTTTTCGTCAATCATTTATACAAGGAGCTGGAAATGTATTGCTTAATCATCAGCCCTACGTTCAACTAGGTTATGGTCCTCCATATGCACAACCTTCTATGGGTCCATACCCCGGAATAAATATGGTGTGGGATCCATCTCAAACTCAACAGACTATGCAACCTAATGTGCAGTTATTAAGTCAACCTAGACAACCTTTGGTTTCTGGTCCAACCCAGCAACCTGTCCAACCTACTATTCAAACCCCTGCACCTGGTTCAGTTCAGCAGCCTAGGCCTAGCTCATCTCAGACTCCGCCTCAAACTCCTGTTGCAACTTCTGTTCAACCTACCACACCTATTTCTGGAGTATCTATAGCTCTGGTTACTACTTTCCCTGCATCAGTACCAACTCCTCAAGTCTCTGTACCATAGTCAGGACCTACAGTTCAGACTTCGGTCCAGATGCCTGTAGGACAAGTTGGTCCAAGTACGGTTGTCACAAGTCAACTGAAATTCACTTATCAACCGTACCGGGGATAGTATCAATTCAGTCCTACTGTACGAAACCCAATTTATCAGTATCAACTGCATCCTACCTATACTTATCAACAGCCTCAACAATCCCAGTTTGGTCCGGTTAATCCTGGTTTCCTAGGAGGTTATAACATTCCTAATGCAAATCCAATTCCAGGTTATCCTGGATATCCTCCTCCTGGAGCTGGTCTTGTTACTCAAGGTTTTCACAAACCTGACCATCAATTACCATTTATTGCAACTTTGGATTTACCTAATTTGTCACTCCTTACAAACAATCCAATTTACTATCTTCTGTATTGGCCGCCAATGCCTAATAAGTTGCCCAATGATATCCAAAAATTCGAAGGTAAGTCAAGAGAGGATCCGTCAAATCATGTGATGACTTATCACCTCTGGTGTGCATCTAATTCCGTCATTGATGATTCAATTCGAATACATCTTTTTCAACGAACTCTTATTGGTCTTGTTGCCAAATGGTACATTGAGTTACCATGAGGCTCTTTTTATAATTTCAGTCAGTTAGCCACTTCTTTCTTAACGCATTTTCAGTTGCTTGTCAGATACAACAATGGCACGGAACTGTTAACTTCACTAAAACAATCCACGCCCACATATATTTCTGATCATATTCATGAATGGTGACATAGAAGACGTTTAGTGAAAGTTTTCTTTTCGGATCAAATTTTAGCGAAATTGTTCATTAAATCATTATTACCTAAAATAACTGAAGATGTAGCTAAGGCAGGGGTTGTCACTAAAGAGCAAGTTATTGCTCAGGCTCAGTACCTTGACTTGTCTATACCTAGTTAGGTACTTTACATGAAAAAATCCTTGATCTTCCAAAACACGGTCAAATAACTGCAGCTCCTTCAAGGTCTCATGTTGCTGACGGTATGATTGGTTCAGTTAGTACTAAAAGCAAGAAGAAATCTCCAAAGAATTCTTCTCCTATAATGACTTTACCTGATTCCCCGAAAGGAGATTCTTCCACTGAAATTTCTGCCGACATCCACGTCGTAGAATCATCTACGACCAAATCAAAATCCAGTGGTAAAAAGAAAGGGAAGAAGAAAAACAAACAAAATTCAAAAGAGAAAACAAATAAAAATGAATCTACTGACAAAAAATGTAAACCTCGCTATTCTTGTTTCATTTGCGACGAGGATCATTTTACCAAAGACTACCCACATCGAGCAGAGGTTTTGAAAATCGTTAAAGGTTCTCAAATGCCTAATATCTTGAAGGATCCTTTTCCTAATCAAGATAGTAAGATGATTGGTTCTTCCTCGAATGCCTCAGAAGAACCCATTATGATGATGTCTCATGTCAGGATTGCGATGGCGATTACAAGATTATGGTAGTAAAAATCTTGTTGGTGTTAAAGAAGCAGAATCTTCTAATTCAAACACATCAACTACAAATCCTCCTGGTTCTGATCTGCTACAGATCGAGAAACCCAACCCTGACTTAGTAATCAAATCGCCTACTAAAGGTATACTTCGGAAATCAGCTTTCGATCCACATGCGAGAGCTGCTCAGAATTATAACATTGTTGAAGACTTAGTTATTTCCCCTTCAGCAATGTCGGCTTTGGAAGTGCTGCAATCGTGCCTAGCACAACGTAAATTACTATTGTCTACTATAGGACCTGTTGATATTCAGGATTCGAACCTAATAATCTTCGATTTAGAGAATAGTACACCCCACCTACCTCATCAAATGGCTTTCCAGATTCCAGTGTTAGTCAAAAACAAACCTTGCTTTCGGATTGTGATTGATGAAGGAGCTTCTACGTGTATTATGTCGATCCAGTGTTGGAGATCGCTTCGTTCTCCCACACTCAATCAGTCTCTAACAATTCTAAAGGCTTTTGATGGCTGAGGGTTCCATCCTTTTAGTATTTTGTAGGATTTACCTATAGGGGTCAAAGGAAAAACTATAAATCTAGTTGTGGAAGTGGTTGATGCTCCTCTAGATTACAACATTCTCCTGGGTCGCAGTTGGTCTTATGCTATGACTGCTATTGTTTCATCGGTCTTTCAGCTTATCAAGTTTCCTCATAACAGAAAGATTGTTAAGATAAACCAACTGACTTATTTCTCATCTGACCCAGCCTCTTCTGATAGCATTCAGCACGTCGGTAAAACAACCATCCCTTATAAGGATGTTGGAGTAGGTTTGATTAAAGATTCTGGTTTACTAGGAACTTTTTCCTTCCCTCCTCCTAACGTATCGTCTTCTATTGCAACTATTCATATGATTTCATCAAGCACTATTGCTTTTGATGATCCTTGGATCATACCTTCTAATTCTGGGGTGGATTCATTTGTTGGAGCGATGCCTTTGAGTCCCTTTGAAATTGCATATCAGGTTGTATAGTCGTTTTCTGATTCTTATTCAACCAAAACTGATCCAATGAATGTGGTCCATGGGGAATCACTTTCAATGTCAACCTCAACTACAACAACACTTTCTAATCCTGTTCATACTGATGAGCAGATTCGTGAACTTTTGTCTGTTGATGATTTACCATGGGAAGACCTTCATCACCGATTTTCGTTTTTACCTGATATTGATCATTTTGAAAATGATTTTTCATCTATTTTTACTACTGACTATGTCAAATACCCACAAAATAGATTGCAACATTCTGATTCTGAGTTAAATTTGGGAAATATCTATCGAATGGTTCCTACTGATATTTCAATTAAACCCGAAATTATTGAAAACATTCATATAGGTGCTTCCTGTAAGGACAATGAAATCCAAATTTATAAAGCCCTATTTCAAGAATTCTGTGACGTGTTTGCCTGGTCATATGAAGAAATGCCAGGAATCGATCCATCAATTGTTGTCCATGAAATTAAAACATACCCGGATGCTAAACCTGTCCAGCAACGTTTGTGTCAGATACATCCAAGAAATGTTGCTGCTATCAAAGCAGAAGTTGAGAAATTACTTCATGCAGGTTTCATTTATCCAATTCCTTTAACAGACTAGGTATCGGATATTGTTCCTGTTAATAAAAAACGAGGAATGATAAGAATATGTATCAACTATAGGGATATTAATCGAGCTTGTCCTAAAGACAATTATCCAACCCCCTATATTAATCAAATTATTGATGACTTTGCCAGCAATGAAATGTTCTCTATTATGGATGGTTTTTTCGATTACAATCAAATCAACATACTCCCTATTGATCAACCTAAAACAACTTTCATTTGTCCATGGGAGACATTTTCTTATTGCAAATTACCCTTTGGATTGAAGAACGTTGGTGAAACTTTTCAAAGAGCTATGTCTTACGCATTTCATGACATCAAGCACATTGTGCAGCCTTATCTCAATGATTTACCTGCCCATTCATTACATAGAGCTTATCATCTCACTCATTTACAAGCTACCTCTATGAGATGTAGGCATTATCGAATTAGGCTGAATCCACACAAATGTGTATTCTGCGTAGAAATGGGTTGCTTACTGGGATTTTGCATTCGTGTCAATCCCTCGAAGGTTGAAGCTATCATCAAATTACCTCCTCCTTCGACTCTTCACCAAATCCAAAGTTTGCAAGGGAAAACAAACTTTTTACGTCATTTCATTCCTAACTAAGCTGAGATAATGAAAGGTTTTACCAGGTTGTTGAAACAAAATACTTCATTCTTTTGGGATGAGATCGCTGATAAATATTTTCATGCACTTAAACACGCGTTAACCCATGCATCGTTACTACATCCTCCCAACTACAACTAGGATTACTTTTTTACCTCACTGCTTCTCATTCCACCATCAGGATGGTTTTAGTTCAGGAAGATTATTTCAACAATGAACATGTGATTTACTATCTTAGTCGCACTCTGCATCCAACTAAGCTTAAATATTCGCATGTGGAGAAATTGGCCTTGGCAGCTGTTCAAGTTGTCCAAATATTTCGTCACTACATCTTATTATGCAAAACCACAGTAGTTTCGGATTGTAACCCTATGATGTATATCTTGACCAAACAATTTCTAGGGGGCAAGTATTCCAAATGGATAGTTATCCTGTAGGAATTTGACTTTGAATTTGAGAAATCCAAGGCAAAGAAATCTTTGGTTTTTGCTGAACTGATGTGTGATTTCCCGCATACTGATACTAAAACTATGGTGGAGCAACCCATTGTGGATGAATCCTTGTTTCTTATTAGTACTCTTAACCCTTGGTATGGAGATATTATTGTTTATCTCCAAACCCAATATTTTCGGCTTGAAATCTCATGATCTTAGTGACAGAAAATACGTTTCCAATCCCAACAATACAATATTATTGGTGATACACTCTATCATTGTGGGGTGGATTCTATTTTCCGATGTTGTCTAACTCATGAAGAAGCTGAAAAGGTTCTAAATGACTGTCACTCTGGAGCATGTGGCAGTCATATGTCTGGGTATGCCACAGCCCAAAATGTATTGCGCGCTGGTTATTTTTAGCCATCTGTATTCAAAGATTGTATCTATGTAGTCCAGAAATGCCACAATTGTCAATTTTTTTATCGTAAGATGTGTTCTCCACCCGCTCCACTCCACCCTACAACTGTTGTCGGTCCTTTCGCAAAGTGGGGTATTGAATTTATTACATGTAACCCTCACTCAGCCAGGGGGCATGCGTATATTATCCTAGCGGTAGATTATTTTACTAAGTGGGCCGAGGCGATGCCTACATTTTCGGCAGATGGCAAAACTGCTGCAAATTTCGTATTCAATCATATAATTGCTAGATTCGGTGTTCCTCAAGCTATTATTACTGATCATGGAAGTCAC
>APFE031593902.1:0-10659 GCA_000404065.3 Pinus taeda
AAAGTTACTTGTGGTCACTTCTAAAGCCTTCTAGAAGAGTTTTTGACGTGTATTGAGCGCCTCCAGATGGTTCATGCACCCCTTTGATAGAGGAGCTTATCCCATCAAGAGAGGAGCTACCCCATCCAAAAGAGGGAGTATCCCATTGATGTTGGAACTGAATAACCTCCTCTAGAATACTATAAATACAGGCATTGGGCCAAAGGAGAGAGAGGTTGAAAGCTGAACATTCTATAGGGTAAATGCTACTGGAATTAGGACTTCCATTTGTTGACTTGTGAGGAGAGATCACTATCCTTCCTTGTTGCCATAGTGGGAATGGGTGAGCTTGTCAAAGTAGAGGAAATCTCTTGTTGGACCCTGGGAAGAGCTTGCACAACACCAAGGCTCAGGTTGTAATGGTTCCTTTGATTATTTAATACAAATAAGTCCATTCTTCTCAATGATTTGTTAATGAATTATTTCATGTATTCCTTGGTCAATATGATAGATATGCTTTGTTTTATAATGAATATTCAGATGCTATGTAATCGTTTGCTTTGTTAGTGTATGCAGGTCTGAAAGTGAAGGAGGAGCTCATCTGGATCAGCAAGGCTGGACTGCTACAACAAGCGTGGGATTTAAGGTAAGATCGAAAACATTTGAATTCTTGTAGAATGATGTGTATCTAGAGAAGGATAGCTCTTGTTTGGTTTGTTTGTCATTAGAGAGTCTTAGACTCCTAGGAAGGTTAGATTTGTCCGCAAGTATAACTCATTCCGTGTGACAAATGGATTGTTCACGACCCAACCCCCATTCATATTTACCATAAATAATTATGGAATTCTGAATACAAGAATCATTTATACAGGATTTGCCATGGTTTCATTTTACCTGTCCATCAAGCTATCTTTAATAAACCTGCTCCTTTGTTGTCTAACGAGGCTAGCATTGATTTAACCTCAATTGGTAGTTGGTTCAAGGAAGAGACATTCACCTATGTTAGGGTTTTTGGTATTATTATAGATCCTCATGTCCTTCCCCTTTACATTCCAGATGAGCTATTAGCTAGGGAAGTAGCCTACCGATAGTAGAAAAAGGGATGTCTAGAAATCTTAAGACTCCAAGAAACAGTTGTGGCCTGCCTTTCCTCTTCGCTGTGGAACTTACTCATTACATGATTTTAAACATGCTGAGAAAGAAGCAAACAAGATAAAGGATTTGAGTCTAGCTGTTATCCCTAAAAGACAATATGACCCTAAGAAGGTTGCTTTCAATTTCACCACTCAGATGGAAGTTAACAAATTATTGCATGAGGAAGATGAGTTTCATGACTTATTTGCTTCAGCAGAATTATTCCCAAGAGTAATTCATTTGGAAAAATTCAAATTAAGTGCTAAGAAAATGGACAAATTCATTGAATACAGGACAGAGATGTTACTGACAGTACCTCTGGATTTGGTAAGTACTACACCAATCATTCAACAGACAGAACACAACTTAAAGAAGGTTATAGAGAAGGTTTCTGGAGAAGTTGAGACAAGTGATAAGGCTAGTGAATAACTAATCATTGATGTTAACATTGATCCCATATTGATTAAAGAATGGGAGCAATTTGATCAATAGATCAAAATTTAGAATGATCCTCAAAACATTACCACATCTATGCCTCCCGAAACACAATGGCCCATTATTCCTGATATTATGATTGAAGAGACATCCAACAAAGAAACAACTAGAAAAGAGATAGAAATAATCCCTGAAAATCCTTCAAGGGAGATTACATTGAATATTGAGGAGATTCCACCCTTGGATGTGTTTTACAACCCAAAACACAAGGTTGTAGTCAAGAAGCAAAGAAAAAAGAGGAAAATAGATCAAACATCATCCACAGCCCCTCAATCTGAATTTATGAATGTCATATGGAAAGATTCAGAGGTCAATCCTTATGAGGTTTTGACTAAGTTATCCCAATTTGCAGGGGCATACACAGTTGCTACAACTGATAAGGCAATT
This sequence comes from Pinus taeda, assembly GCA_000404065.3. NCBI lineage: Eukaryota > Viridiplantae > Streptophyta > Pinopsida > Pinales > Pinaceae > Pinus > Pinus taeda. The sequence goes on from APFE031593902.1 coordinate 1,996, forward strand.
GAAGTGAATCAATTGATCAAAGAAAATTATCAAAAGATTAATCAGCTTGAAGAACAGTTGGCAGCAGAGCAACAAAAGATTAATCGGCTTAAGGAACAATTAATAGTAGAGAAATAGAAGAATGAGCAGCTCGAAGAACAATTAAACTTGGAAAAGCAGAAAATTGACCAACAGACCATTCAAAGACAACAACAGCTATCTCAAGATCTCGAGCAGCTTAAATTGATGCATCAGCAAGAGATTAAATCTAAATAAGAGCATATCACACAGTTACAATTCTCTTTGGGACAATTCAAATATTATCCCAAGGTTGAAGAGTTTAAAAAGGAAGCATTAGAGGCAAATAAGGCTTTATCTCAATAGCTGAAACTACTCTGCCATAAAATATCTCTTATCAATCCATTATGCATCATAACGACATCACTGAATGACCAAGCAGTTAATACCAGGTTAGAATTTGAAGATGGAAAAAGTCAGAAATTATATTTCCTGGCAAAGCATAGAAGATGGAAGAGCTGCTAAATTACCTAAAATTGAAGAGTCTCATAAAGAGGGATTGTTTTCGAAATGGGAAACATAGTTGATAAAATTAGAAAGAGCTACCTCTAGGGCCAGGGCTATAATGAATAATGTCAATGAGCTGGTGAATGATAACTTATATGGTGCCGATTTAATTTCTGATTGTTCCCCAGGAAAACTTCCAAAGGCGAAAGTTTTAGAGAAGCAATGGAAGCAAGATTTGGACACCAAGGAAGAGTAGCTCAATAGAGTACAAGGTCTTAACTGGGATGTGCATTGGTCCTTTTTGGTCAAGCCACATAGCCAACAGATGACTATCAAGTGCCTTGTTGATGCCATTGATCGCATGATGCTTGAGCTCTCAGATGCCACCTACGCAGGACAATTACACTCCAGGATGAGTCATCTTCCAGAAATCCAAACCATGCTCTCAATCTGTCGGTTGAATATACAAGAGAAAGCCTAGATGCAATGAATCTCTTCAAAGCTTATCGTGATTCTATTTTTGAAATTCAAATCCCATATTTTGAGGAAGGAAGTTCCAACAACTCTCAACAATTTTTATGGACAGTTTGTTTTTAATTTTACTATAAATACCCTTTGATGTCATTTTAGAAAGGGTCCTCAATTTGTATAAACTAGACTTGAGAAGTATGCACTTCTGCACTTCTTGATTTATTTTTTTATAAGTTGTGAATCGAGGTTCAGACTTGTTGTGAAAGAGCTTCATAAAGACTTGCATTTTTGTATCTTCTTGGAGTTTCCAGAATAAGAAGATTGAACCAGATTGTTACTTGCATAACGAGACTCAAATGCATATGGTACTTCTATCATTGTTCTTTCATCTTGTTTTATGTAATTATCATTCCATTGATTTGTTATTGTTGATGTATTCTCATGTTTCAAACTCTATATTATATCACTTCTGAATGATCTAGAATTGTTATATTGTATACATATGTCAATGATAAATATTAGTATGTCATGCGATATGTTTTCACATTACTTTGTTTAATTTCTTATTCAAAGTAATCATTATTTAAATGCATCTTTCTGTAGATAAGTGAATAATCTATATTATCAATTGTTTGCTAGAAGCAATCAATAATCACATTATTATGAGATCACCCTGGTTATATATATATATATATATATTATATTATATAATATATATATATATATATATATATATATATATATATATATATATATATGTATATGTATATGTATGTATATGTAGATATGTTTGTATATTTTCACAAGTATTATAATCCAAACCATCTATCATCTTGCTACATATTCTAAACACCCATTCATCAAATCATACTTTATTGGGAAACTAGTCCCATTATCCAGTCAGAGCCACCATACCAAATGGAAAAGGAGCCACACTAAGGTCCGGACTGGGTGGTTATCCCCCAATGTTGATGCTACAATTTTAGAGGAATCAACAATTTTGGTGCTAGAAGGAGGGCCCGACTGTGAATGGCGAGTAAATCTAAATCTACAGGCCATTCTATGAGTAATTCCCTCTCACCATCACCTCCAACTTCTCCTTCACATTCTAAATCTCCTATTCCTAAGCGAGAAGTTGAAAACAAAAATACAAAACCCACTGCTGAAACCATAAACACGCCAGACAATTCTTCTCCTGAACCTCTTGAAGTACAATATTTGATTCATAAAATCCAAGGGATTTCAATATCCAAAGAAGAGTTTGCATTATCCCAAGGTAGTGTTACTTCCCAATATATCCCATCACAACCGCTTACTAGGGCAAAGAGTGAAAAGCTTGGCATTCCACTAGTTGAATTCCCTCTACCAAGTCAAAAAAGGGCTAGAAATACACCATCAGAATCTAATAGCGAGACTTTGTCCTCATTATTGTCTATTCCATCCATACCATTGCAAGGTTATCCATCCGTTTCCAAACTTCAGATCATAGTCCAAACAGGTACAGGAACTTCAACATCCTCTAGCCAATCACTTTCAACTGCTTCATCACCCTCTTCTACTATTAGCTCAACAATGGCACATAATCAACCTCAACCAAGGCCATGGACCAACCCAGGAGCTGTCAGAATGCATGCACCTTTGACCCAATTGCTAGCACATCCTGAGAAATGGCTACCTAAATTTAATCCTGACAATGGCCTGTTAGCAGAAGAACATATAAACAATTTCATGTTATCAATTAACTTGAATGGAGTAACGGAAGAAGATGATGTTTTTAGACTATTTCCATACACTCTACAAGGAGCAGCAGGATCATGGTAGTTTTTGTTACCACCAAGTTCTATCAATAGCTGGGATGCTTTCCAAGAGAAATTTCTAACTAGGTTTGGAGATGATAGGTCTACAACAACTTTGATTAATGACCTATCCAACCTGAAAGCTGAATCAAAAGAGCCCATTAAGGAATTCAACTCACGCTTCAATAAGTTATTGAATAAAATACCTTCGGCATCCAAGCCTAGTGAGGAGGTCCGAAATGAATGGTAAATTTCTGCTCTACCTTCAAACATAGCCATCTTCATTGATAGGGCTGCCAAACCAACATTAGCAGAAAATATGAAAGAAGCAATAACTGTTGAAAAACGTATCCTTGCTTTGGAAAAGAAAAATGCTCTAGAAGAAAGGAAATCTAAGAAAGTTACCTTTAGAGATGATTCAAAGAAGAAAGAAACCAAGGATCCATATGACATGGAAGGATTAAAAAAAGTTCTTAAAATTATGTCTAATGAAATGGTTGAAATAAAAAAGTAGGTAGCTGAAACTTCTACGAAAAAACCATTTAGGAATTTTAAAAGAAATCAGCCAACTGATCCTAAACCACCCAATGCTATATCTAATGCAGAATCTAACTTGGATGATGATGAAGAAGAAGATACAATTTTATCAACTGAAGAAATGGAAGAAGATGAAATAGTTGAATGTCATGGAATGTGGGACTTTATCTTACACGACTCTGATAATGAAAGTGAACAGGAAGCTCTCCCAGTAAACACCAGAAGTAAAAGTATAGTATAGCCTAATCAAGAAAATCAAAAGAAGAAAAACTTAAATCCTGTTACTAAAGAGAAAGTTCCCACAAAGAAAGCTCTATTTGTGTTTCCCCACAATCAACCATCTTCGTCCAACCCTCCCTCATCATCTAAAACTCTAGTAGTTTCAGATTCCATGGATTATAACATAGTGGAAGATATGAAGAAGACTCAAGCAAATATTTCTCTGCATGAAGTTAGCAAGTTCAAGCATCAACAAAATTTTCTGCTTAAAGAATTAAATGTGGTACCTTCTTGTCCTCTTCCAACTAGTGTATTATCAAAGGATGCTAGAGGATCAGGTAAGCCACCATCTGATAAGGTGGAGGCTACCGATGCCATTTTGATTGGGGATAGGTCATATTCTCATACTCCTCCTTTTCTCTTGACTTGTGAGATCTACAATAGAAATTTGCATAACTGCTTGATTGGAGGGGCTTCATCAAACATAATTCCAACATCAGTTTGCTCCAAGTTAAATATTGAACCCCAGAAGTCTGCAGTTCATATTGTCCAATTAGATCTAACTAAGGTTCAAGTTTTAGGAGAAATTAATTCAGTTACTGTCAGATTATCTGTTGATCCTAGGGTTGTCCAAATAATTGATATATTAATTTTTGACATCCCTGAGTTTTATGGTTTGATCCTTAGCAGAGATTGGTCTGAAAAAATTCATGGTTATATTTCTATTGATTGGTCTCACATGTGGCTTCCCTATAATGGGAAACCCAATCAAATCAAAATTGATGGCGAAAAACACTTGACTCACACAGGAACTGAGTTTGAAGAAGAAAATCAACCTGTAGCCTTCAATAATAACATTCTTGAAAACTATTATGCTGAATGATTTTTTGGGAATTTCAATGCTCAACAATCTTCATTTCTTGTTAATAGTGTCATATCGCAAGTCGAAAATTTCTCCAGTATCGATAATTCTAAGTGTGTTAGTGTTGCAGATGAACTTGTAGATAAACCTGTAAATCAGCCTTTATTTTGGTCTTTGTATTTTGATGGATCTAAATCTAATGACGGTGCAGGAGCAGGATGTATTTTAGTCAGTCCTAAAGGAGAAAAAATGATGTTATCATGTAGATTAGCATTTTAATGTACCAACAATACTGCAGAATATGAAGCATTGATTCAAGGTCTCTATAAAGAAATAGGCATGAATATCCAATATCTGAAAGTATTTGGTGATTCTGAAATTGTCATTAAACAAGTGAGAAATACTATCCATTGTCTTTCGTGGCATCTGAAACATTATCAATCACTTGTTCAAGATCTCATAACTCAATTTCTGGCATTTGACATTTCTCCTATTCCTAAATCATAGAATGCAACAACAGGTCTCCTGGTTAATGTTGCTTCTAAACTCCTTCCATCCGAGGATTATAGTCTAGATACATTTTCTATTGAATTAATTTTTTGACCATCTGTCCCAGATAATGTCACCAATTGGCGTGTGTTCAATCATGATGACGATATCTTAAATTTCTTGACATCTGAAGGATCTTGTGATGATTAAGTTATCGATGAATGCGATCATGATCTTCAATTAAAGCAGAGACTCAATGAAAATCCTATTCCTAAATCTGTGGTCAAGCTAGAAGATCTTTATGATATTAAGGATAGATTCAAAAATGTCACTAATGCAAAACTTCAAAGTTCAACTTTGAGGTTTGAATTAGTAAATCTCGACACTGATTCCAAACCACAAAATGTCAATCTGGGACTTGGACTTTCATCACATGAAAGATTTTCTTTCATAAGTTTATTGAAGAAATAGAAAAATGTTTTTTCTTGGAATTATGAACATCTTAAAACTTATGATATCTCTATCATTCAACACACAATTCCAATGATCTCTGATGAGAAAACTGTACAACAGAAACTAAGGAAAATTCACCCAAATCTTGAAAGTCAAATCAAAGCAGAGTTGAATAAATACCTTAAAGCCAAAATAATATTTGCTGTCAGACATTCCAAATGGGTCTTAAATTTAGTACCTATGAGAAAAATGAATGGTGATATTAGGATTTACATAGATTTTAGGAATCTCAACAAATCATGTCAGAAAGATAATTTCCCATTACCAACAATGGAGCAGATACTTCAATCAGTAGTTGGCTCATAGTTAATGCCTTTTCTTGATGGTTTTTCAGGATACAATTAGATCCTGGTATATCCAAATGATAGATTAAAGACTACATTCAGAACATGCTTATCAGAAAATGCCTTTTGGTTTAATAAATGCTGGAGCTACTTTCCAAAGAGCTATGGACATAGATTTCAAAGGTTTGATCTTTAGGACGGACATTTTTTACTTAGATGACATAACTGTCTATTCTAAGAAAAAGAACAATCATATGCATGATTTAAAGCAAATGTTTGAATGTTGCATAAAATATGGGATTTCCTTAAATTCCAAGAAATCATTGTTTGCTCTTAATGAAGGTAAATTTGTAGGGTTTATTGTATCAAAAAATGGAATATACATTGATCGTGATAGGATAAAAGAAATTTCTGATATCCCTTTGCCACGTAATAAGAAATCTATCCAAGCATTCTTGGGACAAATAAATTTTGTAAAAAGGTTTGTTCCTGATTTTTCTCATATTGTTTTACCCTTGCAATCCATGATTAAGAAAAATTCAGTCTTCAAATGGGGACATAACGAAAAAGAGACTTTTGACTCGATCAAACAAGTGATCATTAATGCTCTTGCATTGAGTATTCCAAATTTTTCTAGTCATTTTATTTTGTATACTTTGGCCACTAAAACATCTTATGTTACTGTTTTAACACAAATCAACGTTCAACAAGTAGAAGCACCCATATATTTCTTTAGTTCTAATTTGCAGGGTGCTGAGCTTAATTATTCTGAAGTTGAAAAACAAGCCTTCGCTGTGTTTAAGTCTGTTTAACATTTTAGACCATTCCTCCTAAAAACACACAGTAAAGTAATAGTCTCATTCTCTGCAGTGAAACAATTGCTAGTTCAAAGAGAAGTAGGAGAGAAAAGAGCTAACTGGGTAACAACTCTACAAGAGTATGATATTGATATTAAACCAGCTAAAATTGTTAGATGGCAAGGTTTTTGCAGGTTATTGGCAGGAGCTTCCAATATACCAAATCATGAAGATTCAGATAGTACTGCACAAGTAAATGAGATAAGTATCATTGACTCTGAATCTCAATATGTTGATCTGATCTTTTACTTAAAAAATGGATATGCTCCCCCTGAATTCAGCTACAAAAACAAACATGCCTTAAGGTTAAAAGCCAAACACTATGAAATCAATGATGATGTGTTATTCAAGAGAAATTATGACTATGTTCTATTAAGATGCCTTGAAAAATCTGAAGCGCAAAAGGTTTTGCAGGAACTACATGATGGCCCAGCAGGTGGACATTTTGGAGGAGACACTACAACCCACAAAATACTACATGCTGGATATTATTGGTCGACTTTATTCAAAGATGCCCATGACTACGTGAGAAAATGTAAGATATGCCAAACTGCTAGCGGGAGAGAAAGGAAACCAACCTTTCCTTTACAACCAGTTAACATTGAGCAACCATTTGAATAGTGGGGGCTTCATATTATAGGAGAGATCATTCCACATTCTTCCAAGCAACACAAATACATTCTCACAGCCATGGACTACTTCACAAAGTGGGTAGAGGCAATTCCACTAAAGGTAGCCAATTATGATGCGATTATCGAATTTATTGATCAGTTCATCATTACAAGGTTTGGTTTACCTAACGCGCTTATCTTTGACAATGCATCTTATTTTTCTGGAAATAGTATAGTTGAATTTTCTCTTAAGAGAGGTTTTAAGTTATAGTACTCTGCAAATTACTATCCTCATGGAAATGGCTTAGCAGAGTCAACTAACAAAAATCTCATCAGGATTATTAAAAGAACTGTTGATCAAAACCAAAAGAATTGGCATAAATCTTTACTATTTTATTTATGGGCAGATCATATAACTTAGAAGGCCTCAATAGGTACTTCTCCTTTTAACTTAGTGTATGGGAAAGAAGCTGTAATTCCACCAAATTTAGCCCTCCCATCTCTAGCATTAGTACAATTCATTGAAGAAACTCCTTCTTCCTCTATTCAATTAAGGTTTCATCAAATTCTTAAATTGGAAGAGGAAAGAGAAAAGGCCAAAATTACTCATGCTAAACATCAGCAAGTCATTAAATCTTCTTTTGATGCAAGTTCTACCAACTAAAAAACATTACAGATTGGTGATCTCGTTTTGAAATGGGATAAAGTACATGAAGCCAAAGGTAAGCATACCAAATTTTAGAAGATGTGGCTTGGACCATTTCAAATCATTGAAAAGATAGGCTGATCAATGTTTCTACTGCAAGACTTATCAGGAAAGAGAGATTCTCTTCCTGCGAATGGGCTTATCTTAAAGAAATTCTTTTCCTAAGGAGGTAACCCCTTCTTACCTGTACATATTCTTTATGCAAATTTTGGTTTCTTTTATAAATAATGTTATAAATAGTCTACCATTGGCTTTCTACTATTGAAAAGCTCTTTGAAAGAATATTGTGACAACTTGCTTTTAAAAAAGTAGAAACTTTCAAGGAAATGATTACAGTTTTGGAAATTAGATAAAAACATGAAACTCTGAAATCCTCTTTAAATTTGTGAAGTCTTTCAAACCTTGAAAACACAGTAAACCATTTTGAGTTTTATCAGTTGAGAAAGGTTATTTATAAAAAGGTAAAGACTTTTTCCAACTAAGCATCTACAACTCTATAATTGTCATCCATAAACTCTTATGGAGTCAAGCATTCACCCCATCCACTAGGTTTATGATTTTTTAGAGTGTAATTCTAAAATATATCCGATCTAAAAGATAAGACGTCTCATTATGAGAATTCTTACCATGATCATAGGGGGATAGTTAAGCTGACATTACCAATATTACATACCAAAACAGGGTAATGGCTTATAATCAAAAGACAAGGGGTCTCATCATGAGCCAACTTGTTCAGTTTAATTACAACCAGTGAATGGCATTGTCATTTTCTGGCTACCAAACCAGGGCAATGGATTTTAATCAAATAAAATCAT
>APFE031593903.1:0-12082 GCA_000404065.3 Pinus taeda
AAGCATTACCAATAAGTAGTAAAACCACCCAATAAAAAGCTCCTCAACCCTTTCTGAATAAGTTGAATTTCACATGCACCCATTTGTTGATGATAAAATGAATCTTGTAACTTGCTTGTTTTGAGTATGACTATGGAATCACAGGTGTATGGGACAATCAGGAATAGCAAAGGAGGTAGAATATAAGCTAATTTGAGTACATACAAGGGTTTATACAAGAGTTTGAAAGACCACACCTTAATTTGGTGATTTATCTCAACTTTGTTTTTGAGCACTAGCATGCTTTGAGAGTAAGATCTGGGATAAACATTTTTTACTATTGTATTCAAAAATAGGCTTGTGATATGACCATCTCCATTCTCTCCATATAGGATAGTTTCTCACCAAAATATGCATCTACCAATGTTAATATATGAGCGTAGGATGACAAATATCCTAATGTCACCTATGCACAAGCCCTAAAATTCACATATTTCATAATCACCTAAATGCAAGCCCTACAATTCACATATTTCATAATCACCTAAATACAAGCCCTACAATTTGCATATTTCATAAGAAAATATAAAAAACATATCCAAGGTCGATTAGTAAAGGATTGTACATAGAATCAATATAACAAACGTATGAATTACCACAAGGTCAAAACCTTTTTCATATCAAATCAGTGCTCATGTCTGCCTTGAAATTAATGGAATGGGTGATCCTATCCCAACCTGGATCAAAAAAATGTTAGGCACTTTTTTTTATATCAAGTCACTACTCATGTCTCCCATCAAATGAATGGAACAAGTTCTCTTATCGTAACCTAAATAAAAAATTCTTGCACTAGAGCATTAACTCAGTTGTAATGACTTGAGCATCAGAGACCAATACTTCCAGCAATGAAAAAATTGGAAATTGTGAAGGTTGTGGTGGCTTGACATGGTGAAATATTGGAACTTGGGAAGATGGTTGTGGCCTCTTTTCAATAGTTTACACACTTGGAATGCATGCAAGGTCAATGTGACAAGTCTTTATTTTTCATTTTAATTTTAATTTATTTATTATTTATTCTATTTGTTATTAAATTTTTAGTTTTTTAATTTTACCTATTATTAAATTAAAAAAAAACAAGCTTGCGTCCTTCGTGGCATGCTTAGGCCTTGCATGTAGCCCAAGTGTGCACCCCATGTAGCCATGTCAACCATATTGATTGATGTTAACAGGTCTTTCCGTATAAGGTTTGTTGGTTGAGTCACACTTCCTCTTATTCATCCTCAGTAAAGATAGCTATAGTGTTTGAAGGTGTAGGAATTTTTCCAGTTTATCTATTTACTTCTATGGTGGGACACTATTCCATGGATTTTTGGTGTTTTCCTTTCTGGTCTTTTGGTACTTCAAGCACTTCCTTTTAGTGTTGTTTATATGAAGTTTGTTAGAACATATGAATTTTCTGACCCTACACCAATGCCACATGAATCACACATTGACCATTCCTTTCATTTCTTGCAGTCACCTATATGAGCTATGCATTTCAGTATTGTCATCTTCTCAAGATCTATGCTCTATTTTTCAGTTTTCTAAATTTTTTAATTCTAAAATAATGTTATTTTATTCCTCTCTATTTCTTTTTAGGATATACTAGTGACAATTTTTTCACTAGTTTTGTTATCACAAACTCAGGTTTTAGAAACAAACAGAAGGGAGTAATCTCACAATCATCTGAAAATGTTGTATTTTATGGATACCAATGCTCTCAATCAACCATGGCACCCACCTTACTCACCAACATATGAAATTACTAAGTTTGTGTAAGTGTTGTGTTTCTTTCTATGTTTAGTGTGTATATTTGTTGAATTTAATGATGCTTGTAGCAATGGAGGGTAGGAATCAAAATTTAAAAAACCATATATTATAGGACTAATGAAAGTAGGCGATATTATACTATATAATATATACAATATTTTGAACTAATTTAGGGGTTAAATTATATTTGTATATCCTTTATTTTTACATCGTGCATGTACTTAGATGTTTTTTAAAAAAAATCTTTATTAATTTAAATTTGGTGACAGGCTAGCTTACTAGGACTAGATTAGGTGGGTGGTATTGCAGGCGAAATAAGATGGGGAGTAAGAGTGACTGAATGGTAAGTATTATTGCAATAATGGCATCATAATCCATATGCAATATAACATGATAAACATAATGGATAGTGGGGGGAGTAGGCACTGCACAATGCCTTTTTCCTTGTTCTATTTGCAGTTGGATTGATTTTATAAAGTATTTTTAAATTTTTAAATATTTCCAACTTACGATCAAGTTTTATTTAGAACAAGGTTTTGAATGGAGGGGGAGAGCAATTTTTCAGGAAGCATCCTAATCTTCACATTCAAGTGGTTCATAGAAATACTTTAACAATTGTTGTGCTTTTACATGAACTTCCACACAATGTAGATCAAGTATTCCTTGTTAGTTTGACATAACAAATTGGCAAGGTTATTACTCTCTACCTCTATGAGAAAATGAGTTAGAGTCATGGTAAGGTCATTGAAATATTTTTATTTTTCATCGGGACCAACACACACAACTTGAAATTCAATTGGTTAAAGTATATTTTGAAATATGCTGAAACTAATCTAGCCATTCCTATGGAACTTTTTTGGTTTTACATATGCTTACAACATCTTTTGAGTGATTTAATGTAGTAAGGAGTCATGCTAATTCTAAATTAATATGGATATTGAATGGATTTTTCTAGGGTCATTGCTGTTGGTAACACAGACACCTTTAATAACTTGGATTTGAGATTTCGGGGATTTTGATTGTTTAGTATCAGAGGTTACATGGCAATATATAGTCGTACTAAAGTAGGTATTTTGTGATACACTAAAAAAATGTTAGAACTTCTTACTACACAGAAATTTTGGATGTTTACCTAGTGAAGCTTAAATTTAAAATTAAATTTAGTGCCAAATTCACATCATTAATAATACTAATAACGTTTATGTTTATATTTATATATATGATTTCTTTTCGATAAATATTTTATGAATATAAAATCTATTTAAGAATGATGCTCAATAATAATATGTTATTAATTTCCCATCAAAAAAAGGAATATTTATAACATAGAAAAAATGTTCTATAATAAATAGTAACTTTTTTTTTTAATTAATTTATTTTGGCTTTTTAATTAGTTCTAAAATTTCTAATTATTGGTTGTGTTTTTTTTTTAAAAAATTAATTTACTTTGGGTTTTTTAATTAGTTTTTAAACTTTAATTAAATATTTTGTTTTTAATTAAGATTTAATCGTAGAGGGTTCTTAAATGTATAAGCTTAACTCATTACAAAGCAGAAATAAGTTAATGTTAATATGTGTTTTAAAAATAGTTTTATCACATTGTGACTACAAATATTTAATTTTATTATTTTATATTTATTTATATTTTATTTATTTAATTTTATATATATATATATATATATATATATATATATTATATAAATTTATTATTTATTTATTTTTTCTGAGTAAAGACTATGCTATTAAGATTAAAAAGAGAAAAATATGTACAAAGAGGATTGAACCTTTGAGGGAGCCGTAGTCATCCCTCTATCAAGATACCTTTACAAAAATTGCTTTTCCTTCTGTTTACAAAAGCAGCGATCATAGCCTAAAAAACCTGAACAGACCTATATAGACCCAAAACTAAACAGTACATAACTGATTACTGTACTTTAGCATGATTACAAGAAAGGAGATCCAAAGCAAAATCCCTGGATATGATCAACTGCAAGCTGGAAATTTTCGGTACCGAGCACCCTGAGACTTAACCACGAAATCTGGAAATCCAAAACTAAATTACTATCCTGAAGCTGCAAGCAAATGGACTGAAACCTACTTGGGCTCACCAGTATCATTTTCGTTGACCTTATCCGGGGCGCGCTCCCAGGTAACTATCACCCCATCTTCGACTTCCATCAAATTGCCTTCCGGAGGAGGCCTAAGGTGCAGGATGCTTTCATAACCTTTCACTGGCTCGCAGTCAATAATATTCTCCTGAGGAGAGTCCCGCTGAGTGCTATCCTCTCCCTGAAAATCCTCTTCCTGCACCACAGAGGAAACCTTGAGAACATCTTCCGCCAATCTACTCTGAGATGTATTGGCATTCTGAGAAGGCGATTGATCCTTTGAGACTGCATCTGAGTTGGCAAGCTCATCTTCTTCCTCCAAGAAGATGACAGTGACTAAGGCAGAGATGAGCGGTCTGTTGAGCCTGCTTTTGAATTTGAACCTGGCGAAATGCAGCGAACTGTTTAGGGAGGGACCAAACTCATCTGAGGTATGCGAAGAAGGCAAGGCCATAGCTAACGGGGATATGCGACGAGGTGCAGGGCTTCCCCGCCCCCCTGGCCCTCCCCGGGATCCCAAATTGCTCCCGCGCCTGGGAATGCCCCGTCGACGGGGTGCCATGATCAAGCGAGACAGCGGAATGAACAAGCTCAAAGACTGAGGGTACGGGAAAAGCGACTGATAGCTTGAATGAACCCAAAAAGAAGACCAAACTGAAGAGTGCGAGACCCAGACTCTGAGCACACAAGAGAAAGACCCGGCTAACCAACAATGCTCAGCCACAACCGAGTGAACCCAATTCCCAACCCAGACACCTGCAACAGGGACAGAGACCAAATTCCTTATAGAGTATATGCCGAAGATTGACCTGAGACACCAGACACAAAATGCGAAATCTGAATTAGAGCGCTTAGCATCTGCGCAGAGCAGCAGAATGGAATTCCTTATGGTTATCAACTGGGGACCGTTCTGAGTCCAAGGTGGCTTCCCCTGAGAGCAGGACCACCAGAGGTGACCACTGCGGCATAACTTAAAAGAACCAGAGAAAATGAAGACAGCTTCCCCTGAGAGCGGACACACTGCGGAATAACTTAAAAGAACCAGAGCGAATGAAACCAGAAGCTTGCGCGCCATCCTGCTAACCTCCGTCTGCGTACCTTGGGCTCGTGCCTACATTAAAGAGTAATGAATTCCTTCCTCAGCCCGCCTAACCTCGCTTGTATGCTTGCCAGTTGCTGGCTGCGCATGCATAAGCATTAACACCTATTAACACCTATTAAAGACACCCACATTCGGGTAACATTGTGACTACAGTATTAAAAATGTTCATATATTTATTTTAGTTGTATATTCTTTTGTATTCAATGAGTATCTTAGAGTTTAGATTTTATGTATTTAAGGGATATTTTAATTATAGATTCCATTATATGAGTATCATGAAGTTAATATTTTATGTATGAAAGAGGTATGGTATGGGGGACATTCAACTTACTCCATAAGTATTGGATACCTGAATGTACAATGGACATAAAGTCAAGTAGAAAATGCAAATAATCACCATTGACAATGCGTCATCTGATAAGTTATGTCATAGAATTTTTGGATTTAGAATATAACTTGCACAATGGGATTATCTCACAATATTTGAATATCTACGAGAAGAAGTTATGACTTCACGAATGACGAATGGCTATTCTGATGTAGTTTGGATACTGGACATAGTTTTTGTTATTTTTCATAATACATCGCTATCAAATCCAAAGGAAAGGTAACACCATTGAAAATATAAAAACCTATGTAGTGAGACCATTTGAAAAGTATGGATTCAAATGGATTCTCTAGTCTGGAGGCAATACACCTCCGGACAATACACGACAAATTTATTTTGATTATATATTAATTGATTTTTTTCTTCGATTATGAGTTAATTAATTTTAATTGCATATATATATTTTAAGAGAAAAACTTTTTTAGAGAAGTTAAACAAAAGAAAATATTCAACTTCTTCCCTAACAATATACCGGGAGGCAATACACCTAGAGGCAATACATGGTAAATTTATTTTGATTATATATTAATTGATTTTTTTATTTTATTTTTTTCGATTATGATTTAATTAATTTTAATTGTATAGATGTTTAAAGAGAAAAGCTTTGTTAGAGAAGTTAAAAAAACAGAAAGAAAATATTCAACTTCTTCCCTAACATAGTGATGTTACATTTATTTCAATTACTTAAATTATATTTTTTTCCTATTGAATCAATTTTAATAATTCAATAAATTTTAAAGCTTGTAGTATAATTATTTTAGTTTGAGAGAGTTTGTCTGTTGTTGGCTTGAATCAAACTCATATAATTGTTTGATAGTTATAATCTAGTATGTATTATTAATTGTTTTCAGATTTGGTAGGGACTACAACTACCTGCAACTTAAAATAGTAGAGGGATTTGCAATTAAAAAAAAAACTTGTTGTATTCCTTATTTAAGATGATTATTTTTAGGAGAGACTTTATTATAATTTAATGTCCATAATAAATAAGGATATTTTTTGTTTTTGTTTTCTTTTGTATGTCCCATTCACATTATATGTTTTTGAATCTTTTATAATGTGACCAATTCAAATTACAAGTAATTCCTATTCACATTACACGATTTTGAGTCTTTATAATGTGACCAATTCATAATACAAGTTATTGGTTTTTTATAGGGTGTCTCATGATCCCTTTCCACATGATTGTGATGAATATATTGTGACCTTTTCCTTATGCATTTCCAAAGAGTTTTTCTATTTTTTTTTTTTTTTTGTAGGCAAAGGTGTTACTCGTATTTTCTATTATCATGTCAAAAAATTACAGCAGTATTGGTGGAACCATCTACCCGCCCACCAGGGGAAACCGAGTAGGGTATCCACCTAAAGTTTTTAACAGCAAACCAAAAAAAGAAATACCACATTCTGTTTTTCCAAGCTAAATAAACAGTACAGTCCTTCCCTGTTCTAATTCTGCTGATATGCATATAGTAGCTATCTATTACAAAATGAAGGAAGCTGTCTAGTTTATCTATATACTGTAGACTCATTAAAAAGAAAACAAGAACTAAAGTTACTCAACTGCATCTGCAAGGATCGATGAGGTCTCCTTGCTGCTCTACTGCTGGCTGTCTTTAAGCAGTTGCTGAATTTCATCTAACTGTTTCCCCTGCATCTCCATGGAAATTTGTAGGATGCGGAGCTCTCGTCTCAAGTTGGGGACACCCTGAGCCAACTCTGCCATTTCAGTAGCAACCTGCTCCAAGGCCTTAGCAAGCAACCGTTTCATCACCTAGTAAATGTGTAAGGACTGCTTGAATAGAGACATTCTGCCTCTCGTATTACCGGGGTCATGCACCAGAAATTCCCAGTCCTCCATCTCCGAATCAGATTGGGCTTGGATAGTTTCTTCTTCCATGTTTTTGATGATTCGCCTGATTTTGGAACTGGTATTCTGAGCGTATGCTCTCTCGGCGCGCTGAATTTTATGTTGGAAAGTTTGTCTGGCCCTCCTGGCTGGTCGCCTGCTCTGCTCCGGCTCTTCTCCCCTATCGTCCCGAGCTTTATTAGCCTCACTATCCTGACCACTGATCGGGGCAGCCTCGCGGACTCCGTGTCGAATCCTCCTCCGACGCCCTTGCTGCGGTACCCGTCTGCCCCGCCGGCTCCGCTGGCTAACTCCCATGGCGTACTGCTCCCATTCCTCTGCATTCATACTCTGGTCGCGGCTTCCATCCTCATCTGAAGTATCAGGAATTTCGTAAATTTCCTCTGGATTCTCTTCCTTCATGACCCATTTTCCCTTCCAGTCTTGCTCTCTAGTTCGCCCAGCTTCCATTTCCTCCGCTAACCGGGCCCTCTTTCTAGTTTCCATAGTTCCGCTCACAGAAGGCCGACTATGCTTAATGCGGGAGGCTCTCAAGCGTCCTGTGTTTCCTCTCGCGCTGCGAATGTTAACTGAATTCTCCTGATGCCGGGTGCTTTGCATGCAGGTTTTTATAAATTCCCAGAACCCGCTCCTTCTATCAGTCCCGCTGTCCGTGTCCTGCCATCTGTTAATCCGTTCATTGCACTTCCTGTCAAACATCTTATTAGATTTATTCCGGTTTGAGGTTGCTGACATGTACTTGCCATCTCTGTGCTAGTTCGAATCTATGATTGGGTTTATATGAGGTGGATTTTCCCCCTCAGATTTCGTACCTTCTCGATGTGATCTCGCATGGTGATCACCGATCCCCTCTCCAGGTCCTTTCTGACATTCCTTAACTGCCTGTCCCAAATTCTGTCCATCTCCAATGCTTCGCACGAGTATTACAATTCGCATGGGGATCCTATTCATAATGAGCCTGAGTGGACTGGTCTCTCCACGTCCCCCTGTTGATCCAGCTCATCGCTCCCCACCTTTCTACCCGTGGCTTGGTCATGATCGGCCTTGATTATGGTTGCCAGGTCCATCCATTCCCTGTTCCCGCACACCTCTCTAAAGAGTTTTTCTATTTTATAACTATGGTAAATTTTTATTGTATTGAAAACATAAATTTCCTTTGACTTTATTCCATATGACCATGAAATTATGTTAAGTATTTTTTATGGGAGAATGTTGAGTAGTAATAGTAGTCTTCAACATTTATTTAATTCTCAATGGTATTTTATAAAGTATTTAGGAAATTTAGATCACTACCAAGTATCGAAGTAGTAATTTTACAATTTCAATATTATAGAAAAATGTTCTCAATGCATAATTGTGAGATGTATTTTCCTATTTTATAACCATTTCTTACATCACTAATTAATAACTATTTGTTTTTACATGTAACATTATTTATTTCAAAGAATATATTAGTTTTGAATAATATTTGATTCCAACTTCAAATCGTAGCTATTATGGTCTTGGTTCCCCTCCCTACCATTTTTTCCATGAAAAATTCCTATGGAGGAGGCAACACTTCCTCATACGGCCTTAAGAGGCAACAATATCAATCGGTCATTGGCTTCCATTTCGAATTCATCTAGTCCAAACCCTAATGGAAAATAGTGAAACCCTCACCGTGACACTACTCAATTTGGTAAATTTGAGGTCCACTAAATCACATCAAAGAGTATATATAGTATATGCAGGATCATGCACTAATTGGAACATTTCTAGGCATCTAGCCATTAGAAAAAGCCTTATCCTAATGGGTTCAAAATAAATGCAAATGCAAAGGTGGAATCAAACTAGAATTTGGGGCTAAGGGTTTCTTTGTTATTGTCTTTGCTAGTTTCGAGGACCGTAACTAGGTTTTTGAGAATGGACCTTATTTCTTTCATTTAGTTAGGATTTATTTACCAATATGAAATATGGAAATAGACTCCTGATTATGAGCATATTCCCTTCCATTATCAGCGGTGCCATGAATATGGAAATTTATACTGCAATTGTCCTATGTTAGATTCAAAGGAGAATACAACCCCATCTTCAGGCTAGGATAATGATGACTTCACCTTTGTTGATAAAAAACACATAAACCCTAAACCTCGCCCTTCACAAGTGAACTATTTAGAGGTGAAAGGGGTCGAGTTTAATAATTATGAGCCACTTGTTTCATTTGAACCCTCTCATTCCCCTTTAATTGAGCAACTCCATGAAGTCAAAATGAAGGATTCTAGGGGTCCCCCCTTGTCCTCTAAACCCTCTCCTTCCTCACATGCTTCCAAGTCACCACCTCCTATTAACCCTTTCTCTTCTGCCATACTTCCTCTTCAATCCATTACCTCACCACCTTTACCATTGGTCATTCTCTTTGCTGTGTCAAAAGGGTTAGATAAAACCCTAGAACAAGCTAAACACATGGACCTGCATTCTCCCAACCATTTAGAATTAACCAAGGCCTGGACAAGTAAAGATACATCTTCCCCTTTCTAACACCAAGTTTTATTACTGGGTTGTGCTTAAATCTTAAGTATCACCATACGATTACTAAATGGGGTCTAGGAGAAGCAACCATTGGGCTACTTGGGGTCCAAAATCACTCATTAAAAGAATAAAACAAACCACATTAAGATAAAAATATATGGGGAAGAAAGAGTAATTTGCAACTCTGGGACGAATTAGGAAGAACTATGGTTAATTAGGATGAATAAAGTAATCACTAAATATTTTTGTGCCTCTAGAAAACCCAAATCACGAAAATAATATCATGGAGTATGTGGGTACTTAAATGCAAAGAAAAACATAGGTTCCCTGAAGAAAAAATGTTTTTTCCTTAAGGAGCCTCCATACTATCCATGACCATCTAAATAAACAAATTAAAATTGCACCAATTGCGGGATATATGCCATTAGAAATTTTTAAAGATAAGTACTGAGAAGAAATGAGTATTCCATCATTATTCTATCGAAAAAACTGCCAAGTGATATGTTGAAAAATTTGTAGATGTCAAAAGATTTGTCAATCGAAAGTCGTGCATAAAAATCATGACCTCACTTACCATACAAATAACATGTTCTATAAAGTAATTCACATTATCATAAACTAGGTATTAAATACTATGTGGATTAGAATTAGAAAAGGTCAGTTGAAAGGAATAAATCTACTTGTAAATGATGTTAGATGAAAGCCAAATTTGGATCACACTATGAAATTTGAAATTCACTACATGGACTTGAAAATAGTTCACACTTCACCAAACTACCATTAACAAATGCATAAAAAAACTATATGCAATGATTTGACATCCAGACCCACTTACTTTATTTTTTTTTCCTTTATTAGCAAAAGCATCTTTGTGAGCCTCTTATGAGTGCATTAAGGCATATAAGGGAAAAAAATACAAGCCCAAGTGAAAATGAATTAGAAGAAAATGCCCCCCCCCCTTATTAATAAGAAATTATCCTATAGCTTGTGCACATTGATATAGATATATGATAGATGAACTATGTCAATTAAAAGCTCATATCATAATTACTATGGAGAAATCAATGACTACTCCTATGTGAAAAAATTCCAAAATAGAAGAACTGCGAATGAACATGGCTTATTATGGATAAATATGCACCAATCTATGGTAAAGAAAAACATTGACATCGAAAATTTTGTAAATTAACACATGATGAATACATACATGCTATCCACTGTAAACTCAATCACAAAACATTATTGTTCCAAAGAAAGCCAACTAACGCCTAGACAAATAGCTTTGCACGACACATTCCAACCATTTGGATTACAAACATTAAATCACAATTTATACTCGATTCATATGCAACTTTAAAAAATACTAGAATTCTTACATGACAAAAGAATACAAAACACTTACATCAACATTTAGGAACAAACAAAAAAATAATCTCCTATGGAGGAACAAACAATTGTTCTTAAATGGAAAAAAGACTTGCAAAAGGAACCATATGACTTTGAAGACATAATGTGCCCATTAATCATCTACTATTATATTCCACAACTTGTAGGTATTTATTCTATATGTTTAGCATAATTTGCATCTAGTTATACAAAGAATGTCCAAAACAGAAAAAATAAAATAAGCCATATGTCTTTCCATACGTGAGGTTTAACAAATACAATGACATTGAAAATTA
The DNA here is from genome assembly GCA_000404065.3 of Pinus taeda. Taxonomy (NCBI): domain Eukaryota; kingdom Viridiplantae; phylum Streptophyta; class Pinopsida; order Pinales; family Pinaceae; genus Pinus; species Pinus taeda. The sequence continues at coordinate 11,444 of APFE031593903.1, forward strand.
TTGACGAGAACAATTAATGTTATGCTATTTGTATTGAGCCAATGAGGCTATGATCAAGCAACATCACCCAACATGGGAATATGTGTATGTTGTATTGGAAAAAACAATTAAGAAAAAATAATAAAAAATTATATTTATTACAACATGTACATGGGGTGACATTGATGATGCAATCAATGCAATAGACACAAACTGAACAATTATTTAACATAGATAGTCTCAAACTAAATGAAAGAAAGAAAATGCAAAAAAGAGTACAAGATAATTATTTTACATAGATAATCTCAAACCAGATGAAACAAAGAATACAAGATTCGATAAAATTCATGGATGAAAAATATGAAAACTGTGACTTCCAAATTGCTTTACAACATTTTCAATATATAAAGAATTTTAATCTACAACCTACAAGACCATATGAAATTTTCAAACAACCACGTATAGTGGAAAACATAAAATACTATAACGTCATATGATAATTAAACATGAAACAAGAAAATTAGTAATTGATGTGTTAATAAGAAAACTCTATAGGATAGGTGAACTAATCCATTTTTCTTAACATGAGTTGTAGGAATAGAAATAACATTAAAGGCTATGGAAAATTTCCAGTCCTTAGTACACATACATATTGATACA
>APFE031593906.1:0-25736 GCA_000404065.3 Pinus taeda
TGTGTGTGCCAGTCGTGGGGGTATGCCTGTGCACATGTACGTATGCCTATATGTGTCTGGACGGGTATGCGTGTATGTATGTGTGCGTGTTATCGTGCATGTGCGGAGATAGCGTGATCCCGCATAACAGTTTAGAAAGTTATTTCGAAACTTCAGTGTGTTGGCCTTCTTCTGATATCTAAAAAAATATAATGCTTTTACACTACCTTGATATCCAAAAAAAAATAATGCTCTTACACTAGTTTGTATTGAGTATTGTATCAAAAAATTACAAGTGTTTTTAAAACTAGTGGAAAACCCAATTCTAGTACAACTTGAAGTGCCATAAAAAAAATTATTTGCCAGTTTGTTTATTTATGTTAAAATTGAATATTTTATATCAAAATATTATTTTACAGTTTGTTTAGTTTGTTTACTTATTTATGTTTAAATTGAATATTTTTCAAAGTTAGTTAGTTTATTTATTTTTAAGTTGAATAGTTTTCACAGTTAGTTTGTTAATTTATTTATGTTTAATTTGAATATTTTTGATACTTAGTTTATTTATATTTAAATTAAATATTTTACTATCTATGTTTAAATTGAATATTTTTAGTAATTAATTAGTTTATTTATGTTTAAATTAAATATTTTATCTCAATTTTTTCTTTTTTCATTGTTTTATGTAATTTATAATTTATGCACCAGAACCATTTACCCTCATTTACCCACAAAAACACTCACAAAAGAGAAAAAAAACAGTGTTTTCCATCATTCTGAGTTTCCATAGTATTTAGAATAACCATGGGTGTATGAAAGATATGTGGAAGGAAGACCGGAATTTTTAGTACCATTGGTTAGTAAAGACAACTTAATGGTTGTGAATGATAATCTTCCAAGTCGTACTTCGAATGGGATTGTATTCATGACCCTCTCACGCAAAAGGGTTTTGATAATTTCACACAGGTGGTGGTGGCGCTTTAATCTTAATTTTCAAAGCTAAAATCAATGTTTTATATCAAATGATAATTAAAAAAATCATTTAATTTTATTGCCACCAAAATGTTTTATTACTATTTATTATATTAATAGGGTGCGTATTCTAGAATACGGTTTATTGAATCTCGAAAATCTACTAACTTGGGATTTTGCAGTAAGGGGATTGTACTAGATGATCAAACATTGGCAGAAGCTGATCTTGTGTTGTTCAATACTGGTTGTGATAGCGAAAAAAACTGAAGAGCCTACTTCAATTTTTATTTTTTTTATCCACTGAGAAAACTTAAGAGCCTATTTCAAATTATTTTTGCAGACGCCCTTGAAAAAGCAACCGCGCTCACTTCCTCTATACAGGTTAGTTGTTCACTACAGCTCTGGACTCTTTACTTGAAGTTTTCCCGTTTATTGTTATTGTGAATTCAATTGCTTCAATTGAGGTGAAAAGGCTGATGAAGTTCTGACCCCTAACAACCAAGTCACCTTTCTACGGAGAATAAACAGCGGGCTCATCCATCCATGCATTCATCATATGGCAATTCTTGGCTGTCCAGAATGTTTATCAAATCTGTATTCCACTAAATCTGTAAGCTGTGGCTTGCCCATTTTCCGTCACGCAAATAATACGTACGCAGCGGCTCTCCCATTTTTTGTCAGGCAAATTTGTCCTTCGAAACATCAAAGGAATGGTGGCAGATATCCACAATGACATTTCCTGCGAAATTTCACGATATCCATATATTTTCAATTATGGATGTTTCGTATAGGGTTTGTTAATTTCACTTGAACGCATATTCGTTTGTTATTGATACTGATACGTGAATTATTGTTTATCAACGCGCTGTCATTCAATATCAACGGGGTAGTGATAGGCGAGTTATTCACTATCAACGCGGTAGTGATATGAGAGTTACTAGCAGGATATGCGGTCAGATATGCCAAATGTCCCCGCCGATATGCGACCTTTACATAACGCGAGCTATTTCCGACAGGTATTTCTGGATATCCCAGCAATCTTTGCCGGATACGCTAGTAATTTCTGGGCAATGCGGTTTGGTTATGCCGATATGCGAATTATGAGCCTGGAACGCGACCTATCTCTGCGGGATATGCTACTTATCCTTCCCGTATATGCGTCTTATTTCGCCGGAGATAACTGGAATGATAAATCGCATATCCGGCAGAGATAAGTCGCATATCCGGCATATGGCACCCGCTCGCTCGGAAATACCTCGCATAAATGGCAATGGTTACTGGCATTGCCCGAAATGAACTCGCCTATAACGTGTCGGAAATGATTGGCGCCACCGTCAAATGGCATATCCGGCTAAGGTTATTCGCTTATGATACGAATAACTCACTTATCATACCCGTTGCGGATAACGGCGATGGCAATTCACGCGAATTATCTCGCGTTGCAGATAATGGCGATGGTAATTACGACGCGTTGCATATAACGGCCATCGTAACTCACGCGAATACTGGGTTGCTCAAGCCATAGTTGCTTCGAACCCTTGCAATTTATTATTATTATCATGTTTTCGATCGCATAGTCTTCTTGCTGGCGACTCTCATGAATAGACTCAGAAAATGCCGCAAGACCCTGCCTGTGTATATCCACTTGGGGCTCTTTATTCTTAACCCTCCCTGTAAATCTCCTGTGTATGATTTCTAGTTTCTACCAAATCTAGGATTTGGCGCATGTGTTGGGTGGATTGTGCATGCTAGCACTGTGAGCCACACTTGTGTGTCTATCTCAGCCAATGTAATTGCCAGCCTGGAGGGACCTTTCCGGCAGCGAGTCCGACCGTGAAGGAATTTTTACCAGCCAGCTGGCAAACTAAAATGATAGATTCGTAGCTCAAAACCGCTAGAAGCGTGTGACTCCTAATACCTCATCGCCCCAAAGATTCATTTGAAATTGAATTTCAGGCTAAAATTAAAGATCCAAGGCCTTGGCCTTTAATGCCACCTTACATCTGAATTTCAGGCTAAAATTATGTGTAGCAGCCCTAGCATGGGGAGCTAGATTTACATTTAGTAAAGATTTAGCTCCTTAAAGAAAGAAAGGACCCTGCCGGGAGCTAGACTTACATTTAGTAAAGATTTAGCTGCTTAAAGAAAGAAAGGACCCTGCCAGCTCCCACTGACTTCCTTTTTTTATAACCGCATTGCCAACCAAAAATTGCCCATTGTACTCAAATTTACACATATGCTGCTGTGCAATCATCCTTTTTAACATCTTTATGCGTCCTTAGAGTTTTGAGTCAACACATAGCGTTTTAAGTATTTCTGCAAATTCTTTCTCATTTAAAGGTTTATTTTAAAGAATCGAGAGAGCATCTGTAAAACATTGGTACATTTGTCTATGTATAATCATTGCTATCTGCAACCGAAGGCCTTTCAGAGGACTCTGATTTTCTGGATAGAAATATGGATTTTCTCTTTCTCTTCTCCCCAGCCATAGATTCGTCCTGAGCTCCAACGGTACAGTATGGGCTTTATGGGCTTTACACACTCATTCCAAACCTTGGAACATCTCAGTGATCAAATGAGGCTCAACATACAGTCTGGGTTTTATGGGCTTTACACACTCATTCCAAACCTTGCAACACGTGAGTGATCAAATGAGGCTCAAGAATCAATCATGGCCGCTGGAAGTGGAGGGGAAGGAGGAGGAGGACGATTAGGAGGAGGAGTGGTGGTGGATGAGTCAGTAGAGGAGGAGGAGGATGAGGAGCTGGATGATTAGTTGGTGGAGTAGGCGAAGGCAGAGGGGCTGGAGGAGGAGGTGGAGGCTGAGGAGGAGGTAGAGTAAGAGGTGGATTTCGAGGTGGGGGAAGAGGAGGTGGTGGAGGAGGAGGATGATGAGGTGGAGGTGGAGAAGGAGAAGGAGGAGGAGGTGGTGGTGGAGGTGGAGTTGAAGGAGGTGGTGGAAGAGGAGGAGAAGATGGTGGGGGAGGTGGAGGTGGAGGTGGAGATATGGAAGTTAATTTAAGATTGATGTCTTATATTAAAATATTAAATTTTCACTCTCCTCTTCACTGTTGGAAATGAAAGCTACAATTTCATGAATCCAGAACATATCTTTTCACATAAATGATATCCTACTATTAAATGATAAGTAATTCATTTAGAAATATTTCCTTTATTCACAAATATAGTCGTTCAAGTACATGCAATTTCCTTTATGCATAGATCTGATATCTTGGCCAAGAATTTGAAGCATTCAACAAGATCAAAATTTTGAGTTTATTTTTTTAAAACCTTTTGTTTATCCGTTAAACAATTATAGTTCTAGTTTTATTGTTCAATGAAAAATTTGTTTTGGAATGATTAGTTTCATTGAATTATCATTGATTTAAAAAGCGTTGTGTTAAATTTAATGTTGTTTCTTGAATAAGAAGCCTTATGTTCTTCTTCTTTTATGTTTACTTGAGAAACATACGATATTAGGAATCATATATGGCTTTGTTTATTATTTTGGTATTCCAAATATTTTGCGTAATTATTATTTTTCATAATCATATAGAGTTGACATGAATATCTAATGTGTACTCATATAATAAAAATAGAAAAAATATTATAGTATTATAGGCTTTTGATGTAATCACTTCATTAAACATAGTAAGAAGTAAATATATTGTATAAATTTTCCTTATGAATAAGAAGAAAGATTTACACTATTGGGGCCATAAGACAATTAAAACTATTTTATCATAATTAAATATTTTCATTAACGAAGAGAGGGTAAATCCGTTGAATTGAAATCGATATACATGAATTTTTTCAGTGTTATGCATTTTGGAAAAAGCACTAGCTATATAAGGGTTTTATTTAAACTCAAACAACATCAAATTTCCTTCCAGCCAAAATCAAATGAAAATGGAAACTGACATCGAAACCCTGTAAAGAGGAAGCATTTGATAAGTACTTGAAGGCTAACCCATAGACGGAAAAACTTGAATGAATTTTGACCCCAAAACAATGTCACAAGATAACCCAAGTTGGTCATATGCTAACCTATACACATAAGAAAGGAATTCATTTGTTTGAATTGGAATCACTTTAAATTAATTAGGGAAAGAACATTATAGAACGTTTTGAGATAACTAGAGTCTAACCTTAGTAATATAGATGACATGCTTCAATTTGATGCTTTGTTATAACGGAATAACATTAGTAATGTACATATATGCTTGTATAATGAAAAACTATATTGAGATGAAAATCAAGTTATGGTTTAATCATAGAGTGAAAATTCTAGAAAGATTTTACAATATTGGAAGTAACTCAATGTATGAAGGGTAGTTCATTTTGAAGTCATTGAGAAAAGCAGAAATTACCGTGAAATCCTTTGAGGAAACCATAACCAACTTATGATACATCACAACCACAAAGTAAGAAGTAAAAACATACAATAATATACCAAATATGCAAGAACGGCTATACTATAACAAACATAAGTGAATGTAGAGGAACCAAAGACATTGTGATGTCTTTTCGAAGGATTTCATCCATACCACATTTTACAAGCACTCTTCTTCTAAGAGTGTCAGAGGGACATAAGTTTTTCACATACATTGCACATAGAATCACATAATCCCAAAACATCAATGTTCTATTTTTGAGAAACCTCATTGAGAGAGCTATATTCAATAGAGTAATATGCATTCTTTCAACTACTTAGTTTTGTTGAGAATTGTATGGAACTATATTTTGATGTTGAATCCTGTGCTTGCAGATATATTTTTCATATTCATTAGATTACATTATATTCCATTATTGGTATGAAGAGAGCCAATGTATGATTATGCTTCATAACCAATCCATACATGAAAATCCTTAAATGTTTTGAAAGCTTGAGCTTTACTTTCTAGTAAGTACACACAACACATTCCAGTGTAATCATCAACATAATATTTCGTACATTTATTTTCATTATCATAATTAAAATGCATAGGACCACACAAACCAAAATATATATGTCCAAATTTTCTACATGAATGAAGGGGCCTTGCTAGTGATTGTGAACAAGGAGCAAATGGCAAATGATTATGCATAGCTATAAACCCATATAAACAAGAAAGTCGAAAATCCCACATATACTTAGTAGGGTACTCAATTAACACATTTAATGTTTAAAGTGGTTAGGTATAACAAAATAAACGTGTTGATTTATCATCCTCTTGGAGTTAAATCACCCTTGACGAGGAAGGGGCATGACTAAGTAAAGTGAAAAATGAGATAATATTGATAGATAGTCTATGAGCTCTGGGTAGAATAAGCAATGTTCCAATGTAAATAAGCCTAATAATTTTCCAAGTAGTAGAGAAATTTATTGGGGGTAATATTCTAGGGTTTTTCAAAAATAAAAATAAAAAATAGTTGTCAATTTTGACATTTTTTTTAATTTATTTGCTCAAATTTAATACTTTAAAATTATTTTAACTTAAAAATAATTAGAACTCTGAATATTTTTATGAAAATATCATTAAACATTTAACATTATGGATATTAGGGAGTACTAATGTTAGGCAAGGTTTATAAGCTTTAAAATAAATTTCCATCCTTGAAAGTTTTGCTACTAGATAGAACCCTTTGAGAAGAAAGAAAAAACATGTCATAGTTGTGCAAAATATACAAAAGAATTAAGTGATTAAAAGAGAAGATAACATGAGACATTCTTGAATAAAACAAACATATCGGGAATAATTGACAAGGAATAAAGTTGTTGGTCATTTAATGTTTGCATGTTGTGAGGCTTTGTGACATAGTACTGATGAAAGTCCTGAATGCTAAGGGCGTGTACATTTCATGATACTTTTTTCTTTCAAATGATGAAAGACAATTTAGGATGCATAAATGTAATTATATCATAATGTAGTCAAAGAAACATTGTACTCTTCTTTTATTTCGTTAAATTTTTTATTCATGTCCAAGTTTATCTCACCTTCATGGCTTCTTTTGTTAAGAAGGAGAACTAAGGAATTTGTCATTGTACATATATAATAAAAATATGATCATTTTTAGTGGAAGAATTTCAATAGGAGGTGATGTAGGTGTTACCTGTAACCTATCCTAAACAAGGTGTAATGTTGAACAATTATATCCTTGTTAATAAAAAGTATTACCTTTATCATTCAGTGTATATGTATTTTATTATATTTCCATTTACTTTAATGTTTTTCCTAAAATATATTTTTTAATTTTTCAATAAGATATAAAAATATATTTTTATATTGTATTACCATTCGCTTCCAAATCACATGGAAGGTGTCTTGCATATCTCACATTCATTCAACAAGGGATTTTCTTGAATACTGAGGTTAGATAAAGCATTAATATTTGAATAATGGCTTCAATATATTTTGGTTTGTATCCTTTAAATTCCATCCCTATAAAATGATTCACTGGTTTTATTATAACTATTGTGACCATATAATTAAATGGATTGAAAATTTCTATATCCATCAATATATGATAAGTATCAAAACACTAACCCCATTATACATATTGCATTAACTAGATTAAAAAATTCATAAAAGTTACCTAAACTATATATTATTTATTATTATTATTACTCTAGTTATATAATATATAAAAATATGTTTACCAGTGTAGATTCCCCCCACTATTATTATGGAAATCTTTTAATTGGAAACATTTCTTCTTACATTACCATGGCTTAGAAATACCAGATTCCCAATATGATGTGTTGATATTCCATTTTATTAAATTAATTAATTTGAGATAATTTAGTTAATGTATTATACCTAACTTGGAAGACATCTTATCATTGATATGTAAATATTACCATGAATATTCCAACATTTTCCCTGGGTTTCAGTATCTACGATCAACCTAATAATTAAATTTTAACTGTGGAAGATCTATTCTTACTATCAACATACTTATAGGAATATCTATTTTGGAATTTTTTTCCAATTTAAGTTAGAAGAAATATTAACATTAAATTAAGAGGGAATCCATATAAATTAAGTTAATCAAACTACAAATAAAATTCAATCCATGATAATCATAAAAATGGGTAACCCATTATTCCAATCAAATTTAATATATTAAAAAAAACAAAAATTAACTAAATAATAACTTTATTACAAATTATATTGTGGTTATTTATAAAAAAAAATTGCATGCATATTTCAACAACAACAAAAAAACCTTAGTGGAAAATTTTAGTAGACAAATATGTCAATATTACTATGAATATTCCAACATATTCCATGGGGTTTAGATATAATCTATCAACCTAATAATATTCCATGGGGTTTAGATATATTGTATCAACCTAATAATTAAGTTATAACTATGGTGATGAGCATAATTATAGGCATATAACATGTGGTTGACCGACTTATGTACTAATTGTTGGACTGCAAAAGGTGGATCATTAATTCTTATTGGAATGTTTATATTATGTTTTCCTATTTCATAGTTATAACATTCCAAACAAATCTCCATGTCGTGTTGTTCTCTCTATTGAATGTTGTTACTAGGCAACTTAATATGTCATCAAACCTAAAATACTTGGATGAAACTTCATCACTATCAATCTGCTTGGACCGTTTTCTATCTTGAACATCATTTTCTTCTATACTTCTTATCGTAGTAACATGGGTTAAATCACAAGTCAAATCAATGTTAAATTTTTATTTTTTCCTGTCTAGTTCAGTCGAATATCCTTGGTCGTATGCCTATGATAAGCGCCTTTCTACGTTGAGCTTGTCTGGAATCCATTTTTTATGTTGTTGTTTTTTTCTAAACTACCATCATTCTCTATAGTTTTGTTTCAATGAATACATATTCTCCATGTCCACGCAACTACAAGACATCAAACCTAATACATTATTCTAGAAATTGTTCTAATTTTCTATGCTTCTTTTCTTTTCTACCCTTTATACAATAACCTCAAAAAATTTTCATGCAATTGAGTGTAGATTCTATTGTTGTTGTGTGTCTTCTAGTTGAATACCTGGAAATATTCCATTTAGATTTAATGTATATATTTATGTCCCTGTTGGTTTCCAACTCTGTGAGTCTTTGCTTGCAATATTCTTATGAGATTATGTCAAAAGTTCTAAGAGGTCAAATTTAAATGGTTGTGTATAATTATGCTTCGCTTCCTTCTTCTTGTTCAGCATCTCGTATGCGTAAAAGTATATCTCTTTGTTCTTCTCGAGCTTATGGTGGAATTGGGAATATTATATTAGATTATTAACTGATCCTATATATATTTTGTCAATTGTAGACTGATACAAAATCTCTTGTGGGTCTACATCTAAAGAGCTGACATACCAAACTTCAATTATTTGTATGGACAATTGAACATGCGATGAGGGAGGATTCATTTTTCTTATGTGTTGAGGTACTCTCCATCTTTTGGAAGAATTTTAAATATTTCTGGAGAAATAACTAGTGGAGTTTGTTTCATGTATACCATAATTAGTAAAGAGGGGAACCAAATGGACTTATTAGAATTTTCGCATTCATAAATGTTCATGTTCAGCATGTCACCAATGTGTTTTTCCTAGTTGTATATTTTTCCCATCATGATCATTTGACCAATTTATTGTAGAATAGTTATTTTAATGTTAGAGACTCTCCTTATTCATGCAAAAGACTCTCTCATATTAGGAAAGATATAGAAATAAGAAAAAAAATGAAATATCAAAACTTGTTTTAATAATACATATATTTAACACAATAATATAAACATGAATAAATAGGAATCGAATAAAGAATATTTATTATTCATATTGCATTGAATAGTGGAAATAGAGAAAAACCATATAGAAATACACAATTTAGAAATTTAGCAATTTTATAATTTTGAAATACATATAACTAAATATAGAAAAAAAACATATATATACACTTGATTAGTATTAATTGATGGAAGGAATAATAGCTAAAATGAACTTCAGACACCAACATTAAGACCTTAAATCAGCTACTAAATATACACCATCATTGTATGATCTAATGAGTGAAATGTGAGTACTCGTCAAGATCATTACCATATGTTGACTCACAAAAATTGTGGGTCAATATCATAATCAAAATCATTACCATATGTTGGCTCATGAAAATTTATTTATGGGTCAATATCGATAATCAAAATATCATCTCAATGATACACAATATCTATTATATTCCTTTCTTATGAGATTTAATTCGGAGTTACACTTCATTCAAATTGATCACTATGTTATGACACTTTAAGTGAATAAAAGATATATTTTTAATGGTAGAGTTAATGTGTTAGATATTAAAATTGATGTGTACTGTAAAATTTCAAGAATTACAACGTCATGATCATGAAGTGTACTAGGGATCATAGTTTCTAGAATTCATGGTAATAGTTGTTAGAGTTTTCATTATGGAAGGGTTTTTAATTATCTAAGAGTATGAGTAATCACAGTAAATTAGGGGTTATGGGTCATATTAGTGTTTCGACATTCATAATGGTTTTTGGTTAAGGGGCACATATTGTATAAGATATTTTGGTTAGAGCGGTCAAACATTACATTAAATAAGGGAAACAATTTTGTGGGGGTTAATATAAAGTGCAATATCTAGAAATATCTAATAATATATTCATTATAATTAGTGAATTTATAGATACATATATTAATATATATTTTTACAGATCAAAATATTATTGAGAAACCCAATGTGTGTTTCCTTATGATTTCCCTCATTGTTTTAATCCAATGACTAATGGATTGTACTTAAAAAAACCCTGAGTGATTCAGTAGATAAGATTTTTTTGATACTCCTAGAGTTTTGCAAGGCTCTTAGAAAAATACTGAAAGCAAGAGAAGAAAGAAGAAGAAGAAGAAGAAGAAAGATAGTTTATCTTAAATTTTGATATCAACAAAGCCAAACAAGTGTTGAGGGATATAGCGAAATTGCCAATCTTTTACCTCAAAAGCAGTTTTTTAAATTTAACTTTTAATTTTTTACTTTACTTTTTTTTAAATTTAAATACAAATTATTTTGGTTTGTATTCTCTTAATTTAACAGGTGTTTTTTTTTACTGAATGTAATTTATATTCTATTTTAAATTTTAAATTTAACCTTTAATTTTTTATTTTCATGTTTTTAAATTTTAAAGGTAAATTACTTTGGTTTGTATTTGTTTTAATTCAACTCGTGGATTTTTTTACGGTATGTGATTTATACTCTGTTTCTAAATTTAAGCTATCTTTTGCTTTTTCAGGCTGTACTTTCTAAATCTAGGTAACTTGTTGCTTTTATGGGCTGTCTTATTGAGTTCCAGCCGTTCCCTTCATAGCTTTTTATCACAATCGCAAATTTATACTCTATTTTTAAATTTAGGTTGTTATTTTTTTTTTGGGACTGTACTTTCTAAATTTACATAATTTTTTTTATTTTATGGTCTGTCTTCCCATGAGAAACATAATATGGGCTACATAGTGTGACTAACAATCGCTTGTCATGTTGACCTGTAGGTCTAGCAGATATTTCTCCTGCATGCTACATCATATTAGAGATGTTTATTCGAGATGGTTTATTGAGATAAGATCTTGTATTCATACAATAAATTTAGCAGGGAGTTATATGTTCCATTTCTTACTATATTTTATAAAATTTCCATTTAATCTTTTCTTCATTTTATTTAATTTTTAAATAATTAAATTTATTTAAAATTATTTAATTTTTATTTAATTAAATTTCCTAACCCATGTGAATGCCATCGAGCCATAAATCTTGGAGTCAGTATCATCGTCAACGTTATGATATGGATTTCTCGAAGGTCGAAAGCTTATGGTATCATCGAGACCAACAAATTGTCAACGTTACAATATCGAAATGGAATTCTCACTTTCACTTAAGGCGGCGAAGGCGAGTCCACTCAAAAAGCTTATCAGCGTTCTCCCTACGAGACAACTACGAGACAACCAATCATAGCTGTTTTCACAAAATCGCAATCTCACACGGCCAATATGCGATGATTTCGAAACTATGCTCATGCACATTTGAAGTCACGCCTCTGAAGGTCGTGTGTTCGGTCTGTATCTTTGTCGAGAGAGAGTTGTATCTTTGTCGAGAGAGAGTCAGACTGAATATATTAAGATCATGTGTTCGATCCACGCTCAACGCCCTTGTCACTTCATAAGGTAAGTAGCCATTTCTGTCAATTCAAATTAGCTTAACATTCCATGCCTCTTCCATGCCTCTTCTTCTTCGATCTTTGCAAGTATGGATGTCGTTTATAATTTTTTTCTGCAACTATGGATGTCGTTTATTTTGTGATGTCGTTTATTTTGTTTGCATATTTCAAGCCACGCCTCTTCTTCGAACCTTGCTTTAAAGTATGGCTTTTAAAAACATTTGACAACTATGGATAGCGTTTATCGACAATTTTCTTTGCACAATGTAATGTGTTGTTTACAAATATTTTCTAGAGCTATGGATATCGTTTATGGATATGTTGTTTATAAATTTTTGTAGAGCTATGGATATCGTTTATGGATATGTTGTATATGGATATATTATTTATAAAAAATTTCCACAGCTATGGATATCGTTTTTGGATAATTTTGTTTGCACATTTGAAATGTTGAACACTGGTTTATAATTATTTTTCTACAACTATGGGAAATACTTATTGATACTTTTCACATATTTATACTTTTCGTGTTTCATTATACATTTGTTCACACATTAAAAATTCTTTACACTTCTTCATCAAGATTCGTCCTCAATTACTATATCGGCCCAATCCTCTTCACTGAACTTTGGTCTTATGGTTACCAAGATATCAATCATTGATACACTTAGCCCCAAAATTATGATGCAAAAGACATAGAAATTATGGCAAACATTCACCTCTTTCTTGGTTTGTTAAATGATGGATTGGAAATGTTCCTTGGGTGGGCAATAAACTTTGATGTCTGATTTTTTTATCTATATTCTAATATGAAAATAGATTAAGCATAGATTCAGCTTCTTTTTATTGGAATTGGAATTTGTTACTCATATTATATATTTTTGAAAATTTTAATTTAAAAGTAAATTCAACATTTTAAATTTTATTTTTAAATATAAAAATATTCTTAATACTTTTAAATAGATATGTAGAAATATGAATATGTGGAAAATAGTTAAAGTTATTTTTTTTTTCCAAATAAAACAGGAAAATGTTGTCCCTCTTAAACCATACTACACTTGGATTACTCGATGTGCACTTTTGTTGTTCACCAACCTTAAAACTTTGATATTGAAAATCATAGGTGGCCATACATAATTTTAATCACCTTTATCATAAATTTGTTAGTGAAATTCCGAAAATAGTATTTGACTTAAACTATAAAACTAAATTACATTTTAATAATTAAATTGTTGTGCTTATAATTCCTTATTCATAGCGTAGTTTTTTATACATATTATTTGTTATATTATCATGTATATATTGATATCTGAATTTTCTCAATAAGTATTATAAATAAAAATATTGAAATGATATGCAATTGTATTTTATTTAAGCTTTGTGAGGACAAAGAGGGGGAGGAGGAGGAGGAGGAGGAGGCGCCAGACCAAGCGTAGGAGTCAGAGGAGAGGAGAAGGTGGAGGCGAAGGTAGAGGAGGCCGAGAAGAGGAGAGGAGGAGGCATAGGAGAGGAGGAGGAGGAGGAAGAGGTGAAGGAAGTGGAGGTAGATGAGAGGAGGAGGAGGAGGCAAAGGAGGAGGATGAGGTGGAGGTGAAGGCAGAGGCGGAGGAGGAGTTGGAGGAGGCAGAGGCAGAGACAGGTGTTAAGGTGGTAGGGGAGGAGGAGGAGGAGATGGAAGCAGAGGAGGAGGAGCACGAGGAGGATGCAGAAACGGTGAGGAGGAGTAGTTGAAGGCACGGGCGGCAGCGAGGAAGGAGGCAACAGAGGAGGCGAGGCAAGAGGAGGAGCATGTGGTGGAGGAGGTGGAGAGGATGGGGTAGCAGGGAGAGGGTTGGAAAAAATTGTAGAGGAGGCGGTGGAGGTGGATGAGGAGCAAGAGAAGGACGAGGAGGCAAAGGTGAAGGCGGTGGTAGTGGTGGTTGTGGCAGATGAAGAGGAGGAGCATGTGGTGGTGATGGTGGTGGTGGAGGTGGAGGAGGAGGAGGAGGAGGAGGCGGTGAAATCAGCTGATGAGGAGGTGGAGGTGGTGGTGGAAGTGGAGTAGGAGGAGGTGGAGGAGGTGGTGGCGGTGGATGAAGAGGTGGAGGAGGAGAAGGAAGAGGAGGTGGTGTTGTTGTTGGAGGTTGAGGTGGTGGATGAGAAGGTGGAGGTGGTGTTGGTGCAGGAGGAGGTGGAGGTGGAGGATGAGGAGTAGGAGAAGGAAGAGGTTGAGGTCGTGGAGGAGGAGGAGAAGAAGGAGGAGGAGGGCCTGGTGGTGGAGGAGGAGGTAGACGTAGATATGGAGGAGGAGGAGGGCCTGGTGGTGGAGGATGAGGTAGACGTAGAGATGGAGGAGGAGGAGGAGTAGGACGTGGAGGAGGACGAGGTGGTGGTGGAGATGGAGAAGGAGGAGGAGGAGGAGGTGGAGGTGGATGTGGGAGTGGAGGTGGAGGTGGATGTGGGGGTGGAGTTGGAGGTGGTGGAGGTGGAGGTGGTGATGAGGTAGGAGGTGGTGGAGGTATAGGTGGATATGGCATAGGAGGTGTTCGAGGTATAGATGGATGTGGAGGAGGAGGAGGAGGAGGAGGAGGCGTTTGAGAAGGGTGTGGAGGAGGAGGATGAGTAGGAGGCAGAGGTGGAAGTGGTGGTGGAGGAACGGTGGAGGTGGAGGAAGAGTAGAGGTGGAGGTTGAGGTGGAGGGGGAGGTGAAGGTTTACGTGGAGGTTTAGGTGGAGGAGGAGGAGGAGGACAGAGCGGAGGAGGAGGAGGTGGTCAAGGAGGTTGAGATGGAGGAGGAGGAGGAGGAGGAGGGAGGAGGGACTGGAGGAAGCAGAGTTCTAGGTGGTGGTGAATAAGGTGGCAAAGGTGGAGGATGAGGAGGAGGGAGAGGTGGAGCGAAGGTGGAGGACAAGGAGGAGGAGGTGGTGGAGGTGGTGGTTGAGGAGGAGGTGGAGGACGAGGAGCAGGAGGAGGAGGTGGATCCAGAGGTGGTGTAGAAGGCGTAGGTAGAGGAGGTGGAGGAGGAGGTGGAAGAAGAGGATGAGGTAGCGGAGGTGGTGAAGGTGGTAGAGGCCGAGGTGGTGGAGGTGGTAGAGGCGGAGGTGGTGGAGGAGGCGGATGTGGAGGTGGTGCAAGAGGAGGTGGTGGAGGAGGAGGAGGAGGAGGAGGTGGTGGTGGAGGAAGAGGAGGAGGAGGATGTGGTGGTTGAGGAGCTGGTGGTAGAGGTGGAGTTGGAGGAGGTGGTGGAAGATGAGGAGGCTAACGAAATATTCCCAGTTCTACCAAAAGCTTGAGAAGGGTTAGGGGATATAATTTTACCCTTTTCAAACACTGAAAAATAAGAAGAAATGAAAGAAAAATTATGCACAAGACTAGTTAAATTTTACATATAATTACCTATCATAGAATATCCTAAGGAGATTACAAGTTAAGACTCACAATGTTTGAAACCGATTTAGGCATCAACATATAATACTTATTGACAAAAGATTATAATGGGTATTTAAGTACAAGGACCACAATACCTATAGAAGTTAGACTCAATTTCGTGAGAAGTGTTGGAGCATACCCAAAAAAAGGGAAAAATACTAAAGAAGCATATAATTGCAACAATTTTTGTCATCATCTATTGGATGAGACACCTTGTAGTAACTTTGACATGTCAAAGATGTATTCATTGAAATAAAAAGATATATAATGGTGGTAGATAAAAAAATGCAGGAACATCAACTATTCATTTCAACCAAAGTTAGCATATAAAGTGGAAGTTCGACACACACATATAATGGAGGATGTTTGAGTGAATGCAACAAGAAAACAATAAGTGCTATAGTTCAAACTGAATTCTAATTCACATTGTGAAACTACCACAACAATTGTAGAATAAAAGGATTATCAAGATAAAATGTCACCTAAGCAGGCTGGTACTCAAGAAGTCCCATACAAGAATACTATGTCAAAAGATATATTAAAGGAAATTCTAGAGAAAGTTAATCTACAAATAGATGTTACCTCAACATCCCCTATAACTAACGAACAATTTCCTCTAGTAGAGTCAAATACACCAAAAACTTGAGCTCCATAAATAAAAAAAGGCTAAAAGAAACATCTAGTAAGAAACTCACCTAAGGCATGCTTGAGATAAATAAATATTTCAAGCCCTAGAAAATTCTGTGAGAGGATAGAAGAAAGAATTTAAAATAAGTATGTGTATAGTAGAAATATTTAGGAGAGGCAATGACAATAAAGGGATATTTGGTTAGAATATTAGAACTAGGAAATAAAAAAAATTAATATAAACATTCCAAGCAGAATTGCAATCCAATAGTTTTTACAGCAATTTTTCAATCACAGTGAGCAACTAACTCCTCATGTAAATAAATTTCAAGATAAAATGATAGTTCAAGGGAATTAAAAAATATCCACTATAATTCATAAGGCTCAACAAGAATTTTCCCAAGAAAAAGAAGAGTTAGTAAAAACATTATATCACAGAGCCCAATGTTTTTATTATTTTCCAAATATATTTATCACCCACATGTGATCAGATATAAACTCAATAATTTATATTTTGAGAATCGTACTCCTGACAAGTAACTAAACCTTGAGAAAAGTCTACCCATGAGAATTAGGTTTTATAGGAGAAAAATATTAATCCCAAATAAAAGACGAGAAAACATAGTGGTTTAGAGAAGGGACGAGAGTAAAAGTAGAATATGCCAATGTTATTGATCATTTTCATGAAATTATTAATAAAGTTCAACTATATTGTTTATTTTCATGGAATTGTTAATAAAGTGAAACTATTAGAACATCAAATACTAGTTGATCAAGAATTGTCAGGGTACATATCACTAGCTGATAAGGTACAATATTTGAGATATTTTAAATCATTTGATGCCCATGAAAGTATATTTGCATGGAAATGATCTATATTTGATGAAGATATTAAAGTGCTTGCACCAAATACTTATCAAACAACATTCCCTATGACTTCAACACTAGCACCTGCAATAGCACAATCATCTCAGTCATCTTCACAATGACATAAATTCAATTTCTTTGAGCCAAGATTTTAGGATTTGGTCTCTCTTCTAAAAAACAATATCACACTCAGGAATTTGAAATTGAATGTTCCAATTAGTCATCCAGGGAAGGGAAAAGAAGAGGAATTAACATTTCAAATCTGGCAGATGTAATTCAAGAAGTTCTATTTGACCACGAAACTAGATCTTCTAATTAGCCAACCACCCTTCTCGACAAACTTTTATTTCATTATAAGGTTTACATTTTTTATTTTATGGTGTATCAAATTTTGTACAAATTTTGTAAGAGTCCAAATCTTCTTTTATTTGTCATAAAGAATGAATTAAGAGTAGGGAAGATGTTGTAGGGACTAGTCAACTTAGTTGACCATCCCAAACAATTCTATAATTGATATTATAAAGTCGATCAACTCTCTAGTCGATTCAAGATTCTAAGTTAGATAGAATAAATTGGTTTTGACTTAAATTATTGTGATTATCTCGACATAATATATATATATATATATATAATTATATATATTATATATATATAATATATATATGGATATGGAAATGTATGCATCATTGTATCTTTTGTGATTGTCTTCTCAAGACAATATAATATAAAGTAACAATTTGTTGGTTCTCTCCTACATCGCTTCTCTTCCTCTATTCCTATGTTCTTTATCTTCATGTGATTTGTTTTTTTCCTTTATCCTAGTAACTAATGGTCACTTTCTACTACACTACAACAAGTATATATCATTTTTTTGGAATATTTTACTAAAAACTAAAATACCGTAAAATATTGGTGCATTGTTTACTTAATCGGAAAATGCTATAAAATATTTCTGAATCATTTGCTAAATTATAAAACCTTGTAAATTATTGGTGAATCCATCATTTAATCTTCACATAATGTTATTTTTCCTTCTTATGCACTATTTCTCTAATAGAAAAATAATTATCAAATTACTTCGCTTCAAATAAACCAACATTGTCAGGATTTGGTGGTTCATCACCGTCTATAACTTTTTTCAACTCCTTAGTGTGTAACTATTATAATAACTATTGTGTTTTCTTCTTCAATCAAAACTCTAATAATTGTTTATCAATGCACAATTTTTTGAAATTACAAAAAATGCACAATGGGATTGACTAAAAGACAAAATATGTAATGAAAGTTAATATCTTATATGATAAAAAAAAAATTTTATCACAAACTCATTATAACGCCACAATTTTCGAGTTCAAAAATATAGAGCACAAAGAAAAATGTTCATTACTTAGTATAGCATGTTACAAAATAAGTATCATTAAAGGATTTCAACTTCAAAAATGAAATACAGTAAGAAGATCCAAGAATGAATGAAGGGACACAGCTAGAGCTTTTAATGACCATTCCTTACAAGGGAGAATGGTGTAAGGTTAAAAAGAAGAAATTGAGAAAAGGGTGACATGTTTACCACTATTTTGGAGTTGTATTTTTGGTCTCTGTGATCACCAGTTTTGATTTCCATGATTGAATGCATTTTTCAACATCTACAACATGTAATTTTATTTTCATTAATAAAATTAAGATTTTTCGTGAGGAAAAAAAGATATATTAATTAAAAATAATTATAAAAGAATATGATTCTCAAACACACATTGAATATTATAGTGGTGGTGACCAAAAAAAAAGAAAAAAAAACTTTGTCATCCATGGTGTCATGGTCAGTTATCGAAATATGTGAAATTTTATTAAATTGAACATGGATAGGTTAATGAAAGCATTCAATTCATTTGAAGTGTATCTCTTGTATTGGATATTATGAATTCTTGAAATCATCATAGAAGTTTTTTGTATCAAGTTTATGGACAATTTGTTTAGTGACCTTCCATATGGTATATTATAATAAAAGTCTTTTGCATGTTTTGGACTTCATAGACACAGAAACACAAACAAGAGCAAAGACAAACAAGTAAATACATACATAAAATAAAAACACAAACATTTAAAATCCTATCATCATGAAACACCCATTTGTAACTAATTATAAATACTTATAAAATAATATGATTCTAAAATATGCATTGAATAATGATACTTACAAAAAAAATCCATGGTCATTTGCAAAAATAAACGAAATTTTGTTAAACTAAATCCTAATTTTAACATATATAGTTTAATACACATTCAATTAATCGTAAGTGTAATTCTTGGATATTATATTTTTAATTTGAAAAATCATCACGAATGTGACTTGTATTAAGTCAATAGACAATATGGGCAATGACCACGATACAACATATTCTAACAAATTGAGAAATGATCATCCATAAAAGACTACTGCAGTAAAAGAAACCATCTAATAATGTAAGAATTTACATCTAGTTTGTTCATTAAATATCTAATTGTAGCATGATTAGTGTGCACAAAGGTTTGATAGCCTGCGATATAATGTCTGAATTTGTTTAGGGAATGCACGACATCTAGGATTTCCCTCTTGATCACTATATAGTTTAACTTTTCCTTTGACAAGTTTTTTCTTCTAAAGTATATGGCATAAGGTAACTTTTCTATAATTTGTCCTAAGGCTGCTCTTATTGATTTGTTTGAGGCATCTGTATGAATGTGGAAAGGTAGGGCCCAATTTGGGCTTCTCAGAATTGGGGCAATCATGAGCTTGCTCTTCAAGGTATCTAGGGCTTCTTGATAGTTTTCCAACCATATGAACTCGACATCTTTTCCTAAGAGGCCAAACAAAAGAGAGGCTAGCTTGCTGAAATCTTTAACGAATCTCCTATAATACCCAGCTAAGCGTAGGAAACTTCCAAAATCTCTCACCTTTTGAGGAGGTGGGACCCTTTGGATGATGACAATTTTGTTGGTGTCCACCTGTAGTCCTTGCTGAGATATTGCATGACCTAACACTATCCCTTTACTCATCAAAAATTCACATTTTTCCAGACTAAGCGATAGGTTCATCTCAATACACTTGTCTGGAACTTTTCCTAGGTTAGATAAAGCTTCCTGAAGGTCAAATCCATGAGTAAATTCATCCATGTTTATCTCTACTGCATGATGAAATAATTCAAAGAATATACTCAATACCTCTCTTTGGAAAGTGGGTGGAGCGTTACACAAACTAAAAGAAAGGTCTCGGTATTCAAAGGTACCCTAAGGACAAGTGAAATTGGTCTTATCTTGGTCTTCTAGGCTGATTTGAATTTGATTGCACCTGCTAAACCCATATAGGAAAGAGAAATAATTTTTCCCTGCCAGACCGTCTAACACTTGATGTACGAAAGGTAAAGGAAAGCGGTCCTTTTTAGTGGCTTTGTTCAATTCTCGATAGTAGACACAGATTCTCCACATACCATTTTTCTTTGGAACTAGAACCAAAGGAGAGACCCATTCACTGTCGGAGATGGGATATATGAATACTGCATCAAGCAATCTCTACAGTTCTTGCATAAAAATATCTTTAAGTGCTGGATTCATCCTCCTATGAGGCTACCTGACTGGATTGCAATCCTCCTTGATGTATATATAATGAGTCCATACTAAAGGGTGCACTCCCTTCATCTCGTTATAACTCCAGGCGAAGGCATCTAGGTGTTTTCTCAGCAAGCTACATAGTTCCTTTTCCTGGGAAAGGATAGGGATAGATTGATTTTCAAGGTTCTTTCTGGGCTGAACTCTATATTCTTAACACAGAGAGAGGTGGAGTCGGGCACACGAAGATCACTAAAGGGTTGTTTTGGGTTTCTCTTACTATGTCCTCTAATGGTGATACACTGGGAGGTGGATTCTGAATCAGATTTTCAATCATATCATCCTCATCTTTCTATTTCCCCCCATGGCGATTTATAATTCACAAAGCAACATAGAATAGACTTCATCGTCATCTTCCTCCTCCAACCAGAGAGGTAGATCATGTTCTAGCAAGGGTTGGGTAGGAGGATATAGGATTAATTGCTTGGACATATGCCCATTCTTTATGGCCATGTTCCTAGCTTGACAGCTGATGTAGGCATCGATGGTAGCCAACCAAGGTCTTCCCAGAATGAGAGGATACCCAATGATCTTTACCTTTGGCTGGAGAAATAAGAAATCAGCAAGGTACTCCTAAGAACCAATGGAGACCATCATATATTCCACAATCCCCTCAGGGGTCACGGTGGAGTGGTCTACTAGTTGTAGCACAGTCGTGGTCTTCCTCAAGAAGCCCTAGAGGTTAATTTTGATCCTTGTGTCCTTTTTCATCACATTAATGGCACCTCCAAAATCAATCAAGGTATGTGGGATCATGGTGCAATTGATGTGGACATCAACTACTAGGCTTCTAGGGTCCACATATTTTGGATAGATTACCTACCCTAACATCAGGTCGGACAGTTGAACTATGACATTGATGGTTGGGGCATCTATCTTACGCCTCCCTGGATGCCTAAATCACTTCTCTTTGATCAACCTATTGTATATAGCCACATCTTTTACTGCTTGAAGAGGTGGTGTCTTCGCACATAAATGTTTCAATTCTCCCATGAGTTTAGCTTCTTTTGTGGTAGGCTAGACTGTCACAGATAGTCTCTTAGGAAAAGGTGGAATTGGTTTAGGTTTACTTTCCTCCTTATCTTCCCCAACCTCCCTTGGTGGATGCTGGCTATCGGGGAGAACTTTCCCAAATCACAAGTTAATTTCCTAAATCTCCATAGCATATGTTGGGCATAATGGCTCCCCACTATACACTTGTTGAGCCAATCTGTTGTTCAGGTTCATATTTGGCTAGGAAAGCATTTGGGGTTGCTTTTGTCAAGAAGGAGGTAATTTTTGTGGTTAGGCAAGTGGTGGAGGCAAAAGAGTGGGAAGAGAGTTGTATTAGGGCCTCCAACCCTGATGAGGTGCATTCTATTGAGGTTGTGGCTGATCATAGGATTGAAATGAATGGGTGGATGGTTGGTCATAATATTGAGATGTAAAGGAGCAAGGAGGAGGTGTGGACTAGGAAGGATGAGTAGGGGGCTCCAAGAAGGTATGCTAGTGACTTGGTTGGGGTTTTAGTATGCTTGAGATGTCCCTTCCATCCCCTACTAGTATGGTCTAGGTCCATGCGGCCTCCTTTGGTTTATGTAATAGAGTTTTTCAATGACTCCCTCAACCCCTTGATATACAACTTTATGTTTAGGTAAGGAAGGACACTTATCTATAGAATGATTTTCTTCACAGACTGAACAAACCTCTATAGAGTTCAATGGGCATTCATTCCTAGGATGCCTCCTCGTGCATCTAGGGAAACAAATGGCCAAAGGCCTCTCTACTTCATCTTGTCTCCTTTTGATATGTAAGGTATCCATTTACATGGCAAGAGTCTGTAGCATCTCACTCTTGAAGTCTTCCATCATGTTTCCAATTTCTCCTTTAATGGATGAGTTAGAGGAAGAGGTACTAGCTATGGTTTGAATCCCCCTACCTTTATTTCTGGCTGCTCTAGAAAGGTTTCTAAAAACAGTCTTTATGTCATCATAGGATAGTTGGCAGATGTCTCCCTTGGCCAGTGGATGGAGCGTGTCTAAAATATCTTTCGGAATTCCTATGAGCAGGACCATCTTCAAAGACACAGGTTCAAGTGTACACCCGACCCTTTTATAACTGAGCTGGAACCTCTCTTCATAGTCCTCCAAGGACTCATCACTTCTTATGGTCATTTGAAAAATTTCTTCTTTAGTATCTTTTGACCTACAATAGTCTTGATACTTGTTGTTAAATGATTCCTACATCTGAGCCCAAGTTATGATGTTATTGCCATGTAACCCCATGAACTAGCATAGTGCTACATCCTTGAGAGTAGGAGGGAACATTTTCAACTTTTTCTCATCTTTTGTAGAGTCATAGGTTCGACAGATAACAACAAACTCAAACAAAAAGTTGTCAGGATCTTCTGTAGTCAGACCATGGAAATGAGGTAGGGTGAAAGGGCCGATATTTTTCATTTTGGTGTCCCCATTTGTATCCTAAATGGGAAAGGTACCCTATATTCTCTCTCCATTTCCCCTAGCATTTCTTCTTTCAGCCATTGGCTCCAAATGAATGTTTTCTTCTTCTTCTTCTTCCCCTATATATTCTTCAAATATGTCTTGTTGTTCACCTAAGGGTTTTTCTTGATCAAAGTTGCTGAAGAAGAGAGAAGGTTGGTTGTGTGAAGTAGTGGCGGTGTTGGGAAATTTTTTTCCTGAGTTATATCTATTCCTACGAGGCATGAAAGGAAATATTTTTTGGTTGTTTTTCGTTTCTTTTTACCCACACTAATAGTACCTGCAGAAGCTGAAATTTATTGAACAAAACAAATTGCAACTAGCTGAAATGAAATTTGCAGAATTGAAGAGGAAAGCAAGGAAATGCAGAACTTGGAAGAAGAGAAATGACTAGTCTACTTTTGCGGAAATGAAATTTGCAGAATTGAAGAGGAAAGCAAGGAAATGCAGAACTTGAATGAAGAGAAATGACTAGTCTACTTTTGCTGAAATAAACTATTAGGAGAATGTTGCAATAGAAAATAGAAGAAAGCAGTAATCACATAATACTCTGACACTTCCCTAGCAACAACGAAAAAAAGTGGTGAGCGCCAGTATTGCAGCAATAATGCTGCAACTCTTGGGCTACCTACTTTACTCTTATCAACCCGGTAGTCCGTAACAAACTTGGAAGCATCAGTGTTGTATGCACAAGCACAAGTTCTTACTACAGGTTGTCACTTGGTTAGTCAACGCAAGATCACTAGGAGATCAAGCCAAATTGTATGGATTCCAGAAGAAGCTCTATATGTGATGAAAGGAGAGAAATATTACCCTACAAACACTACTTTAACTACAGAAAGGAGAAAGACTGAAATGTAAAGCAAACCTAGTAAACCCTAATTAACTAACTAATCCTACTTTTGCAGAAATCACTATGAAAACCGTGGAATGGATGCCATTACCTACTCAAGGAATTTAACAAAATCTAACGAAGCTATTTATCGAAGTAAATAACCACGAAACATCTTTTTGGATTTTTATGTATTTTTATGTGAACTTGACATGCATGTAATTTATTGTGTGTGAAAGTGGTAGTGAATAGGTAGCGTTGGAGGGTGGTTTTGGGACTTGAGAGGATGTAGGATGGTGTGGATGGGTCCTAAGAGGTCATAGGTGGCCTTCTGGAGGCTTTCCCCATACTTGGCCTTCTTAATAAACCCTACAGGAAAATCTACAGGAGGACACAGGAAATCTACAGGAGGAAAATACGGCAACAACAAGAGGCCTATAGGAGGAGGCCGAGAGAAGTTTTCACTATTTTGAGGGTGTGAGAGTGGGTGGAGAAGGAGGATAAAGGATGGAATGAGGTGTTAGGGAACCTAGGGTGGACCAAGAATAACCAGGAGAGAGAAAGATGATTGGGTTTGCTCAAGGAGAGAGGAAGAAGTTGTATGGAAAACACAGGTAACTAAAGCAGAATTGAGGGAAGACTTGGGCGACCTGTAGGGCATGGATGAGATGGAGGATGGGATGGCTAATAGGCTAGCCTACTACTAAAAGAGATCTTTTGCATAAAAGAAATTGGCCGTCAACCAAGGAAATCAAGCAAGCAATGAAATGAGTGCATCTAGGAAAACAATGTTTTGCATCAAAATAGTCTAAGCTATGATTTATGAAAGGAAATGCTGAGAAATGTTGCAAGAAAGGAAAGCATGAAAGAATACTATTGTAAATAAATAAGTGAGAATGATGAATAAGATCTCAAGTAAAGTAAAGTTGGACTATTAACCGACTAAAAAGTTGCAAACACTAGAAGTCCTATGAGTGAGGGAAATCTGTGTTTTTGGGAAAGCAAGGGGGTATTTTCCTGAAATAATGGTCCCAAAGGGAGGAAGAGAGGCCAAGGAAATCTTTCTAGCCTTTTGAATCTTCTTTTTATCACTGCTTAACCTGCTATAGAAAGCACAAATGGAAGAAAACTACTGAATCATCAAAAGAAACCTATTCTTAACCATAAAAGAAATGCATCTAACAACAACCTAATCTACAAACTAAAGTAAAACATACAAATAAAAGTAAAGAGGAGCTCGGCTACTTGGATTGGGCTCTAATCCAAGAGCTTTATCCCTATGAGGTAACTCAGTGCTAGCTCAAAAAGGATTCCATCTTTATTTCCAAAACAATAGCAGGATTACATGAAACTGTCACTAGAAAACTAAATTAAATTTTACAAATTAAATTGTTGTGCTCATAATTCCTTATTTATATTGCAATTTTTTATACATATTATTTGTTATATTATCATATATATATATTGATATCTAAATTTTTTTCAATAAGTATTATAAATAAAAAGAATGAAATGGTATGCAATTTTATTTTGTTTAATCTTTCTCAACAGGAAGAAGAGGAGGAGTAGGCGGTGGCGGAGGCAGAGGTGGAGGAGGTAGAGGAGGAGGTGGAGCCAAAGTTAGAGGAAGCATAGGAGAGGAGGAGGAGGAAGTAGAGGTGAAGGTGGAGGAGGGAGCAGAGAGGAGGAGGAGGAGGCAAAGGAGGAGGATTAGGTGGAGGTGAAAGCAGAGGCAGAGGAGGAG